>JAOYMU010000098.1:12199514-12209520 GCA_025802295.1 Psammodynastes pulverulentus
TGTATAGTATCTCCTGTTTGTACAAGGGGTTGGACTAGAATACCCCCAAGGTCCCTTCTAACTCTGTTGTTCTGTTCCCTTGAAGAACAGACTCGGAATATCTCATACACTGTCTTAGATTTTTCTTGAGAGGACTGAGAGATCCATGCATGGTCTCTTCATCGGTGCACCTTCAGTGGTTTGCTTTCATCACGAAGCATCACTACAGGACTTAAAGGTATCAGTTCTTATATCACATCCCTATTTATAATTGCACTGTACCATTTAAGGGGGTTGATTTTTTTGACTGTATATGCAGTGAGCTATTTTAAATTTTATGCTCTGCTCTAGAAATCTGCTTGCTTGCAGAGCCACTAGGACAAGATGAATGCGAGTGCTTTAAAAAGAAACCAGGTACTCCATCTTGTCGGAAAAGTTTGCCAGGCAAAACTGCTGTCAGAAGCACTGCAGGAGGAGTCCTGGAGGAACCACCTGTGCCAGATTTCTAAAACTGAACTACAAGGTGAACCTGTGTCCTACTTTACAGAGAAAAATTCTCTAACTGGATGCTGATGATGGTTTGTCTATTAGAAGGCACCGACTTTCCATAGAACTGCCCAGTCCAAGAATGGGGTAAGACAACCTTGGCAACTTTAAGACCTGTTGAAGTTCACAGGTCTTAAATTTGCCGAGGTTGGACACCCCTAGTTTAAGATGAACAATACTCAGAAGGGAAAACTGCAGGTTGGATGTAGCCAACAGTGACCATTCAGATGGCATAGATATCATCTGATCACTCTGTTCCACAATGTATATATTCTCAAGCAGTGGTGGGATTCAATTTTTTTTACTACCGGTTCTGTGGTTGTGGGTTGGTGGGCATGGCATGGCTTGGTTGGTGTGCCTTGGTGGGCATGGCAGGGAAGGATACTGTAAAATCTCCATTCCCATCCCACTCCTGAAGAAAGATTACTGCAAAATACCATTCCCTCCCCACCCCGCTAACCTGCTTTCCAGCTCACTTCTCCTGTGCAGGGCAACAAAAGAAGACCGAGCAGATCAGCTGGGATTCAGGAGGCAGAGAATAGATGGGGGCGGGGACAGTCAGAGGTGGTATTTGCCAGTTCTCTGAACTACTCCAAATTTCTGCTACCGGTTCTCCAGAACTGGTCAGAACCTGCTGAATGCCACCTCTGTTCTCAAGGTTATTTCCACATGCCATTAAATTTATGTATTTTCTCCATTATGATAGCTATATTTTTCAGGTCAGCTTCCAACTTCTAATCTCTTCCTCTGCTCTCATATTTTCATTTAGATTTGTAACTGCTAGACCCTGGGAACTTTCCCTTCTACATTTAATCCTCCTCCTTCTTTCCTAGCAGTGCTTGCTATAGCCAGTGTGCTTGGATTCTGGAGACTTCTTTAAAGATTCTCTATTTAGGTAGGACATATGTTGCCTGTCTGCTCTCTTGAAGTGATGCCTTATCTTCTGCTTAGCCTTCACACTTGGTCTTGGTGGTAATTCTTCTCCAACTCTGATGCCTGGTTGCTGTTTGCCTTTGAGAAACTCTTTTGCCCACATATACAGTACTAGTTAATGTCTTTTCTCATACAGAGATACATGTTTGTTAGGGCTTCTGTGCACTTCCAGATGTTCCTGGATGTTCAGTGAAGGTAGGATGAGAATAGGGTCTCTATTGGAGCCATGCCTTCCTGTTCTCACTGAGTTCTGTTCTGTCCTGACAACTTTTAAGAAGAGATTGGACAACCACTTGTTTGGAATTGTATAGTATCTCCTGTTTGTACAAGGGGTTGGACTAGAATACCCCCAAGGTCCCTTCTAACTCTGTTGTTCTGTTCTGTTCCCTTGAAGAACAGACTCGGAATATCTCATACACTGTCTCAGACAACTCTCTTTCACGCATACACAAACTCCTTACTTCTCCCCTTCACCTGGCTTCAGTAAGAATTCTGGCAATACTATCTTTATGGTGGATACCTCCTTATCCGACTGTTTGATCTACTGAATGTATCTTCATTCACTAAATATCTCCCAAACGTTCAGTTATTGAACTTTTCTGAGACATTTACATCTCATCTACTTGTTCTTTTCTTTTTTGTTCTCCTAGTCTTTTCTTCACTTTCAACTACTACCAGCAAACCATTCTGGCACTGTAATGAACTTATCAGCTCCATCTTACACCTTTTAGAAATGCAATTAAGTAGGTTCCTCTAGACATATTTTTCTGGTGGTTGAAGATTTGTGTGAAGTTCAGGTAAAGGCTGTCCATTGGAATTTCTTCTGCATCCGTTCCCTGTCACTGCATGCGTTCAGTCTTCCTCTCTATAATTTCACATGTTAAGAAGATCACCAATTAAAATGGATGGGATTTTTTTTACAGTTTTTTTTTAAAAAATGATAGACAGGAAGGCTTGCTTTCCGAACTCAGGCAGTGAACAGAATAGATTATAACCGTTCCACTCTCCCTTTTCGTAGCTTCTCCATTGCATCCCATGCATTTAACTTTAGCATTAACTTCCTACATTTCTAATATTCTAATATTCCTCTCATGTATATACATACGGGATTAAGAGTAGAAGGGCTTAAACAAAGTAGGCTGGATAGTTCTTGTGACTGAAACTTGACATCAAAATGGCTTCACCATCTTCTGTAGTTAGAATCATGGAGGACACACACTGCATTTCAACAGATTGTTGTCTCGTGCACCTGTTTCTTAAAAAAAAACAAAAAACCTTCATCAGCTGTGTTCAGCTTTGCCACAAGAACAATACTTTGAAATTAATGATAAATAAGCCTGCATTTGACTACAGCATTTCACATGTGTATCTCTGCCATCTGCTCATTCCTTCCCTATTACAAAGGGAAAGAAAGACATTATCGATTGATTTGATTTTTTAAAAATTAATGTATTAAATCCAGCTTCTATTCCACAAAGGGCTCACAGAATGCTTCAAAAATAAATTAAGACACCGACATCAATTAAATACATGCCAGATATTTGGGGGGGGGGGGGCAGAAAAGCACCAGCAACAGGGAAAATAGAGACATGCTTGTATGTCATGCTACGTTATAGGAGTGGATAACTTAATGACCAGAGTTCCTTCTACAGTTTGTTTAGTGCAACTTCTCCACCAAGTTTTTTGACTTGTTCTTACGAATGATGGAGGTCAAGAAGAAACTAAGGCCTCCAACTCTGGATCGTTACTCAAGGAACCAAAAATCCTTTTCAGAAAGCATGTTAAACATAAGATGGGGAAAGATTCCATATTTCATTTAGCCACTTCCATTGTAGAAGAACATGCACTAAATCAAAGTTTCAGAAAAGTCCAGCTTAGCTGATCATTCAAGCGCACGCTCACCGAACCAGTTGTTACACCAGTTGAATCGCACCCCTGGGTGCAGTGCTTCAGTTTCATGTGTGTGCATATAGCTGTGTCTATCTGTCTGTCTGTCTGTCTGCCTGCCTGCCTGCCTGCCTGGTTGTTATAATTCCCAGGATCATAGAGCAGCTCCAGAGGTAGCTACACAATCTTGGGGAAAGAAACAACTGGCGCAAAGTCACTTAGTTGACTCTGCCTAAGGTGGAGCTAGAATTGTGGGTCTCCAGCACAGCCCTAATATGCATCAATTACAAGGATGCTTGATTCTATTTTCCTTTTCTCCACCCTCTGAAGGAGAAAATTCCTAATAAGACAAGTCTGATCTTCATGGCCAGGTTTATCTCCCAACAGATGTTAGTGTAAAGCACTATTACTTCATAACTTCTTGAAAGAATTTTGGAAAACTACCATCCATATCTTCTCGGTAATTGGGCAGGTGACTTTAGACACCAGCAACCATACTGATTTCATTTCTTTCTTCACTTCTTCTTACCCAGATGGTCTCAATGGTGTTGTCAGCTTCACTTGGATTTGTGGCGATGAGCATATACTTTTAACTTGCAGTGCAACTCACATTTACTATTATTTCTGTCTCTTTTGAACAAATCTTATCCTTCCATTCATGTATTGCAGTCATGGGAGTTATCCTGCCAGGCCTGTATTATACATATTAAATTATATGTGCACTTCTGTACTAAGAATTCAAGCTCAGCTTTCTTATTTCACATTCTCTAAGCATCAGTGTACAGACAATGAAGACAAGCTTTATCAGGCCATGTGCTTTCTGACTGCCTTACCGCTTATTACTTAATTTAATAGTTCAATATCAGAAAGTTTCTCCGCTTCCTTTTTCAATAACTAATCTCAAGGTAGTAGTCCATCATTTAGATAACTCAGACCTCAGTCTCAGAAATTAAGTCTCACATCACCATCATTTTCATAGTCTTGCATTCACCCGTAAATAGGACTGTGATTCCCAAGAGGATGAGGGATTTTTTTACATGGCTTTGTGAATCATGGCAGATGACTTGCACATGCATAGTGCAAGAACCCTGGTGGCACAGTGGTTAAAGTGCAGTATTACAGGCAAACTCTGCCCACAGTCTGGAGTTCGATCCTGACGGGGCTCAAGGTTGACTCAGTTTTCCATCCTTCCGAGGTTGGTAAAATGAGGACCCAGATTGTTGTGAACGATATGCAAATAACACTTCTACATTGTAAACCAGAACTAGAGAGTGCTGTAAAGCACTATGGGGCAGTAAGGTAAAGGTAAAGATTCTCCTTGCACATATGTGCTAGTCGTTCCCAACTCTAGGGGGCAGTGCTCATCTCCGTTTCAAAGCCAAAGAGCCAGCGCTGTCTGAAGACGTCTCTGTGGTCATGTGGCCGGCATGCCAAAGGTGCATGGAACGCTATTACCTTGCCATCAAAAGTGGTCCCTATTTTTCCACTTTCATTTTTTACTTTCAGACTGCTAAGTTGGCAGAAGTTGGGACAAGTAACGGGAGCTCACCCCATTACACGGCACTAAGGATTCGAACCACCGAACTGCCGACCTTTCGATTGACAAGCTCAGCGTCTTAGCCACTGCGCCACTGCATCCCTATGTTCTTATGGAGTAGGATTCAAAGATTCTGCTTCATTCTCCACAGATGAATGGCCTTTGCCAGAGGGAATGCTTCCATTTGCGACCTGTCTATGAATAGGCGCTCCTTCCATCCTTGTACAGCGGGGGTGCAGACGGGTCTTCTGAGAGCTGCATGAGTTCCCTAGTATCCATTTGGGGCTCTAGAGCCCGCTAGAGTGGGTAAAGAACGTTGGAGTCTGTTTTTGTATTTGAATGGATTATGGGAAATGGAGAGCTTTAAACTTTGTGGAAGGAAGCTTAAGGCAGATGCAAGCTTGCACATTTTTTCAGGCCCCAGAGCTTGCTAGTTGTTTTTTTTAAAACCCAGAATCCCCAATCAAGAGGCCAAGTTCTAATAGTAATAGAAAATTGATGGCATTCAAGTGAACAGCTCCTTCCTTCTTCTCTTTAGTCTCTCTCTGTCTCTAATGCAGCCCCTCAAGTTGTGGCAGTACTCTTGAGTTCTGCAGATGACAGTTTGAAAGTCTCTGGCTCAGGCATACTCCTTTCAATCTTTTATGTACCCATGCTCCACTCCCCAAATAGCTCCTAGAGCCCCTCCCCTTCATAGGTCAAACAAAGCTGGCAGAAGTTGCGTACGCCTGATCTCTCACTCGAGTTCTGATGTAACAGCATCTGATCAGCTCCTTGCCTGCCTCCCCACATTCTATTAATTGGGGGAACAACTGATTCTTCACCCAGCTAGTGAACTGTCTGCCGAAGGATGATGTATTGGCAAAGAAATGGCACAGAACAGTCCCAAGCTTTGTGAGTGTGAATCCCAGGGCAGGCACACACCCTGCCCCACCCTGCGTCCTTGCTCAGCAGAAGGAAGGATTTCCCAGCATAGTAGGTATAAGCATTGTGCAATAGAGGGCATGAAACTCCCCCTCCAAGTTTCTCTTCCAAACTCAGGAGTTGAGGACAATGATGATTATGATAAAAACCATAAGATATTCCAAATAACGCATGTGCACAAGTCAGCAAGTCTCAGGCCAACCCTGACCTGGCAAGTCAACCTTGCTTGAATTGGGGATGGCAACATTTTAATTTTTCAGACTTATGAAAAAGAAGAGAACAGGCATTTGTAATCTTTTTTCAAAGAGAATGTCGGAAAATATTCAGGGGAAATGTATGATATTCCTGCAATTATTTAATTTCAGGGCTACCATGGATAGGGCGGGAATGTCTTGCCTTCAATTCTTCAACAATTTTGTAGACTCTCTGGGAGAAGTGTGTTTTAGTTTGGGCGTGGGGGCATTACAAGGTCTCCAAAATGAGCAAAGGGAAGGAAGGAAGGAAGGAAGGAAGGAAGGAAGGAAGGAAGGAAGGAGAGAGAGAGAATAACATGAACGGAATCACTATCAGCTATTGAAGCTCACTCAAAGCAAACCAAGACAAAATTCAAGAGGCACTGAAAAATTCAAGCAGCTTAAAAATAAATAGAAAAGCAGAAACATCTTTTTTGGAGCATGGCATTGTGTATATAATACGTATATATGAAAATTCAAATGTATACCTATTAGGATAATGAGGATGAGCAGCTGAATTGATGATAAATACTGGGCTAAGATCAAACACTTTTCTGGAATACCTAGAAATTTTTATATTTCAAAGCTTCAGGAAACACATCTGCTTTGCAAATAAAAGATCCCAGATTCGAGTCTTAGCATCTTTTAGTAAGAGAAAAATCTCCTTTGAGTCATACTCGACTTTTGATGATGTCATGGATACGTCCATGTATTTTTCAGGGTGATTAATGGTTCATAGTGGTTAGTCAGTTAGCCTTCTTGTAGGATGTCTGTTCAATTTCTGCAGCCCTGGCCTTTCTTGGTGGCCTTTCATCCAAGGGTTAAACCAGATCCTATCCTGGTTGTCTGGATCAGCCAAGATCAGCTGGATGCTCCTATCTGAATCTGAATTATCTTAGAATCATGTCAGACTTGAGTGCTTATTTGGCAGCTTCCTCTATTCCTGTGAAGAGATTTAATTTTTTTTTTTAGTCATCTTCTTTGAACCCAGGTGACCTCTCAGGATAGTTCTGCCTGTTGGAGGAAGGACTGCAGTCGATAAAAAGCAAAACCATTGCTTAAACCTCAGAAGCTTCTACCAGCGCAGGATGCGTCTGTTTCTTAAAATCAGCATTTCCGTGCTATATTGTGCAAGGTGCCAGATCTATTTGGGAATGGGCGGCATATACATTTGTAAATAAAACAATAAAATGCATTGGCATCAATGCTCGTTATAGGAGTTTATACTCTTTTACATTTAAGGATCTAGCTTTCTGCACTTGACAAGCCGATCTTAGGACTGTATAGTTCTACGCATGTTTGTGTTTAGGACTATAGATTTTCAGGGCTGGCCATTCATTTCCTTGGGGCCTTCCCTTAGGAATGTTTGCAGAATTGTTTCTCCCCATATAAGGTATTTAGAAGTTACAGATGGCCATTAAGTCAAGCCCTGATTGGGATTCCAGTTCTCATGAAATATAAATCAATGTGAAACTCCTTCACATCAGGGTAGTATCGTAGTTAAAATGTCATCTCAAGCTCGGAAATTCAAGTTAAAATCTCCACCAAGGATCTTGGGCCAATTGTTATTTCTTTGTTCCTCTTACCTAACATGATTGTTATGAGGGTAAAATTGGGGAAACACATGTGTATACTTGGACTGGCCTGTGTATAATAAATAATAAAAGTTGCCCCCAAATTTCTGAAATGCCCTTTTTTTTTATTTTTAGGGGAGCTTGGAAAGTACCAATTTTCCCTTTGGCATCTGGTGGTGACGGAGGTTTTTGACGCTTTTTCAGAGTTATTTCTTTTAGATTTGGTCATTTGTTTAATGTTGTGTTAATGTTTATTTCTTGTAAGCTGCCTTGAGCTCCAGAAAAGTTACTCTTGAAAAGACTGATTTTTTCAAGATATATTCTCATTGTTTTCCTGAATTTCTGCAGAACTTGGTGCAATAGTAACTTCGCAGGTTTCTGAGCCAAAATTATCACCTGGGTAGCCAAACTGAAGATTGCTTGCTAAAAGCGATAATGATTAAGAAGTAGCCTAAACTATAAAGCAAAACCCCAAAGCTTTGGTTTTCATCAAGCATTTTGGAACGGGCTGCAGGACCTGTGACTTCATTTTTCATTCCAAGATAAACTGTTCACAGGGAATGGGAAAGAACTGTGTGTTTTCGTCTAGAGATTTCTATATCTACAGATCTGGGTTCACATATCTTATTAAGTCATGGCTTGTCTAACCACAATTTATTGAATAAACCACATTTGGCTGGGCTTCTCACAGCACATGAAGCCAAAACCACCCATCACATGAAAGCTTAGTGCAGTATGCGAACCCTGCCAGAATTTGATAGTTGGCTAGATTTAGAAATTAGGGAGCAGAAGTTTTGTAGAAAATAAGATGAGAAATAAGCAAATGTCAAATTTCCTGGAGAAAATATTTTAGGGAGTTTTGTCAAATTGCCTGGAAATTGATTTTTGTGTGTGCGTATGAGAGGGAGAGAGAAAGTGTGTATGTGAGAGAGAGAGAGGAAGAGGGAGAGAGAAAATTGCACATTACTGAGTTGCAGACTATAGATAATTTATTCTTGGATACTTGGTTTAGACTGTGGATAATTTACACAATGTAGAACCTGATGAGCATATCTGAATAATAAGACAACTATAGCTTGAGATTTCTGTTGAATGTTCCTATTTTTGCTCTTGGTGTTGACTTTCCTCGCCCCTGACTTTCATCTTCAGGGACTGAAGAAATAAATCAGAAATAAACCTTAGTTGTATTTCTAGTTCTGTTCCTTGGCTTGACAGGTAGCAGAGATTAAGGACACAATAAGCGTGAAACGTACCATTGGTGCTAATTGGAGAGAGGTACAGGCTAGAGAAGAAGGTCTACCTGACATTATTCTGATGTTCATGACTAAGCAGTATTTTTTGGATCATCAGAACATGCGTGAAACTTAACGTTGGAGCACTTCTGCAATTCCAATGGTGGTCCTTGGTGAGCTTCATGAGAAGTAACAATTGGCAGCCACAGGATATTCAGTGATTGTCATTGGTCTTGAAATGGCAAGCCCAACTGGGCAGTCAAAGCCTGCCGTATTTTAAAATATATTGCACATATTGCACTCAGAAAAAAAAAGGAGTGAAGTTTGTGTTGCCTTGTTAAACTAGCACTTTAGAGCCATGTGAGTAAGTAGTGTGCACGAATTGATCCTGGCCAGTCCAAGAAATGGCAGAATGAAGCAGCCACCTTAGGTGAAGGATACAACAGTAGTCTCTGTCCCCAGTTTTCCAGACGTCAGCCTTTCTTCTTACAGACTAAGAAGGATTAAAGGTGGTCTAGGACAGGTGTTTGAGATGACAGTATCTTAAAGGAGAAATTCCTCTTCTGAAGCCCCAGGGAAGCTTTCAGCACCCACAAGCTCCAGTTGTGCTCCTCGAAAACCTTTCCAAAATGTGTTCCCCAATTTGTAACATTTAATCTAACAGAAGGAGAGCTGATTCAGTAGGTGGGGAAAAATCCCTTTAACTGTACTTAATTAACTGACTTCCTCTACCTTATCTAGGTTTGAGTGTACTTGACATTGCCCTGAATTGAAGTTTTCCTCTGGCCTCATTTACTTATTGATTTTGGAGACTGGCCTCTCACGGGGGATCTGAAAAACAAAACTGATCCAAATCTGAGGAAATGGATCTGAAAAAAAAAAGAATAGGTCTTAGATCAGGAAAAAAAAGGAGCACCACAGCCACCTTCTCTGCCCCATTGAAACAGAGAATTTTAGCAGATGACATGTAAGATGAGGATCCTATTCAGAGTTTTCCAGTACGGATGGGTGGTATTTAAATCCGCTAATTTTGTGACAGGTCTGATATTCCCCCCCCCAAATGTGGATTTTTGATAGTCTAGTTCAGTGCCCCCCAACCTTTTTATCGCCGCGGACCAGTAAACGTTTGATAATTTTTCAGCAGCCCACTTCCTCTGTGCA
>JAOYMU010000098.1:12430815-12444077 GCA_025802295.1 Psammodynastes pulverulentus
AAAGATTAGGCTAGAAACAACACCAGAATGTTTCCTTCCTGCCTTCCTTACAGGATTAGCCTGTAAAGTGGAAAAAAACAAAAAGGAGATTTCTTCCAACAACTGGTTCTCATGAATAGGTGTAAACCTGTTAAATCCTACCATTGGACCAGGGTGACATGATAGCAGCCTTCCAATACTTGAAGGGTTGCCACAAAGAAGAGGGAAGTCAACCTATAAACACCTGAAGGCAGGACAAGAAGCAATGGATGGAAACTTATCAAGGAGAGCAACCTAGAACTAAGGAGAATTTTCCTAACAGTGAGAACAATTAACCAATGGAACACTTTGCCTTCTGAAGTTGTGGGTGCTCCATCACTGGAGGCTTTTAAGAAGACACCAGACAGCCATTTGTCTCCTGCTTGTGTAGGGGGTCAGACTATAAGACCTCCAAGGTCCTTTCCAATGCTGTTGTTCTTTTAAATTATTTAAGAACTATTGTCATTTAATTCAGAATACAATTATCCCTTTTAAATTCAAGCTTACATTTTCATATGGACTTTGTCACATATTCAAACTAGCTACTTGAATTTGTTGAATTGGTAAACAGGTAGCCCTGGGTGAATGTGTGATCAGGATCTGAGTATTAGTGCTGCTCAGAAGAGGGAGGTGCACCTAAATGTAAAACAATACTCCAAAATATTATATTATATTTATTTATTAGATTTATGTGCCATGCTTCTGCTCACATTCCTGTATTCGATTTTCAAATCAGCTTTTAAAAAGAACAGCATAACATTCCTGCAACAATCAAGACTACAATACGGTAGAAAACAGTAGCACCAGATTCAGAAGGTCCAAATCCTCACGGCACGATGTGTCCCAACATATCCACTTGTTTTGGCTGTATTTATGCCACTGAAACCATGGTTATTTGTGCCTTAGGTTTCTCTTCATGGGAAGAGAACCAGTAGAATACCATCTCTGCATCCAACTATTGTTCTTTATGAGTACTGCTATTCCTACTCCTTGCAAGTATTGCAATCCATTCTACAGTAGTTGCTTTAGGCTACTCTTGGCTGCTTTATTTCCACACATAAACACACACCTCCTTCCTTCTTCTCCTTCCCAAACACTCTTGTAGTTTCATAGTATAACTTTATAGGGGAAAGGGACAATGTGTGAACTTCAACTCCCAGAATTCCAGAGCCACCGGAGTCCATAGATCATAAAGAGGTCATATTTGCCCACTCCTGTTTTATAGTCAATTTGGCTGTGCTGATGCTGGGGGGAGGGCTTTAAAAACACTAATCTCTCCATTACCTTGTTCCCTTTCAGGTTTTACTAATTGACAACAGGGCAGGATCTACAGTAGTGGGGGCCACACCTTTACAAATCCCAGACCAATAAAATATCTAACATTCTAAAAGTAGCCCTATCTCTGCCCACATGTCCATATCGTGGATTTTCATGGGCTAATTCCATTACAGTCTTGCAATATTCCTGGGGAACTAATATTAAGTTTTTAACAGTGACCCCATTAGGGAATAGCAATAGCACTTAGACTTATATACCACTTAACAGTGCCTTACAGCCCTCTCTGAGTCAGCATATTGCCCCCAACAATCTGGGCCCTCATTTTACCCATCTCGGATGGATGGAAGGCTGAGTCAACCTTGAGCCTGGTGAGATTTGAACTGCCAATTTGCAGGCAGACGGCAGTCAGCAGAAGTAGCCTGCAGTACTGCACTCTAACCACTGCGCCACCTGGGTTCCTTTTAACTTTTAACATTAACTGTTGCTGGGATCATAATTTTTCACCCTAGATACCCTTGCAACTGCTGCAGTCATTCCTTTTTTTCCTCTGGCTTTTCCCCAAAGCTCTAATGATTACCGTTCTAACTTCCCAATGCGTTCCCTTTCATTTGGGCAGGAACTAAAGTCTTCTTTATACCTTTCTAGCTCTTCAATGGTTCTTATTTTCAGAAATAGGCTTTCTTATTTTCTCCCCCACTCCACACCCTTCTATGTCTTTCTTCCAAACATCTTCTGACTTTTTGCTGCCAGGTAGTCCTCAGCCAGTTCTATTACTCTCTGTCTGGATAGTGTTCTTGCACCCAAAATCTCACTGCAATAGGGAATACATGTAGAAACCCAGCCAAAATTACTTCCTCTACCACTTTTTCTTTCCTCCTTTCATCTGGCCTCAACCATTTCCTACCTAGGTTTTCCAAGCTTTCTCACAATTCATGGATCCCTTCATGTTTGTTGCGTGTGTAGCTCCTATATCTCTGTCTATAAGCAATTACATCCTATCTATACAGGATTATTACCTCTGACCATCTTTCCATGCTAGTAATCCATTATGTCCCTAGCTGAAAGACTGCTATAAAATCTTAGAGCATCTCCTGTTAAACATGGGGCTAATCTAGTTGTCCATTCATTCTCAGGCCAGAATAAAACCACCATGGTATTCAGGGAAGCTGATTATAAAAAAAACACAACTTCTTTTTTTATCTGTAAGAATAGCACCTGCAGGTATACATTCAGGCACCATTAGCTGGGTTTTTTTTTACAAACTGGGCTCATACATTCACTGCTTGGAGGAGAGAAAGGGAGCTCTGGTTCATGGCCCTTCAGCCAGTATCCCAGCACCCATCAGTTTGATTCATGTATAGCAGGGCTGTCAAACTCGTGGCCCAAGGGACGGATACATCACGCGCTGGCCAGCCCCATGGCCATTTTAGTGAAGGTGAAAAAGTCACAATACATCGCATGACACCACTGTGACACCACAGGTTTGACACCCCTGATGTATAAGGGAAACTGAGCACAAAGCTTCATCACATAGATGGGAATCTTAAATTATGCAGACTCTTAAAGCAGATTTTCTATATCAAACCTTTTAGGCCACTGTTTCTCAACCTTGGCAGCTTGAAGAAGTATGACTTCAACTCCCAGAATTCCCCAGCATTCTCTCCTTTCCCTCCCAAATACACAAAGCTGATCCCCAACGCTAAAAACCCGAATGACTGATGTTTCATGTCATCTTATCTTATGCTGTAAAAAAAAGTGATCAGTCTTGATTTCCCCCAATAACAGATGGTTCCCTGGCATACAGATAGTCCTCAACCTACAACTTACAACAGTTTGCTTAGTGAACGTTAGAAGTTACAATGGCACTGAAAAAGGGGACTTATGACCATTTCTCATACTTATGATCATTGAAGCATCCCCATGGTCATGTGATTTACATTTGGATGCTTGACAACTGACTCACAGTTATGATGGTTGCAGTGTCCTGAGGTCATGTGATTCCTGGTTGCAGTGTCCTGAGGTCATGTGATTCCTCTTTTGCAACCTTCTAACAAGCAAAGTCAATGGGGAAACCAGATTCACTTCACAACCATGTTACTAATCAAACAACTGCAGTGATTCACTGAAGAAATGTGGCAAGAAAAGTAAAACGGGGCAAAGCTTACTTAACAAATTTCTCACTTAGCAACATAAATTTTGGGCTCAATTGTGGTCATAGGTGGAGGACTACCTGCATAAACCACCGTAGTTAGAGAGCTACCGTATATAATACTGAATATCCTTGTGGTTAAAATGGAAGAGAAAGAACAAGGTATTACAAGCTGAGAACCCTCTTTGTATATAGGTGTTCTCCAATCTTCAGCTGGGCCAGAGTTTATCCGATGTAATGGAAGAGTGGAATTCAGACAAAGTGAAGTACAAACGTGGCCCTTTGCCTTTTAAAATCTGGGAACCTGAAAGATGTTCCACAAATGATTATGCCAAGTAGTTATGTAATCTTACCCCAAATACAACCAGATCTTCACCATATTTACATACAAAGTATGTGCTTGAAAATGGGACCCTCAGTTTGGAAACATCTTAAGTTCAGCCTAGCAGGCATTCTGCAATGAACCAATTCATACTTTTCATGAAAACATTGTATACTGTATACTGTTATGAAGTCACACTAAGCCACAACCAATGGTTTGATTTTGGCTTACTTTCTTATATGAATGTCAACCCCAAAACAACTGTGGGATATTTGAGAACAGTAAATAATCACTTGCTGTTCATTTGTTGTTGGCTTATGACTACATGGCATACAAATGTAGACACATAGTTTGCTCTTTTTCATCCATTCTATTTTAACCCCTAGCAATCCAGGGTATCGTAGGAAAAACAACAACAAATTTAAAATAAATAAATAAAAGGAGGTAGAACAAATCAGAAACTGGCCAAGTAAACCATTATTCATTTTCTCAATTATAAAGCTTAATCCAAGTTTGTGTTTGTCAAAATGGTCAAAAGGGGAGCTTAATGTGATACGTTGATACTACTACAGAATGTTGATGAGAGAATAGAAAAAACAGCATAAAAACAGACTTCCAAATCCACCATCACTGGATACGTATAAAAATGTTTTGGAAGGGCCTTCACGGATCCTGAATGTGAATAAGGAAATAACAATATAGCAACAATAACAACAATAATAATGAAAATCTGTGCAAGGAGGGATTAATATGGATAGCACATAAGAACCATGGTGGCGCAGTGGTTAGAATGCAGTATTGCAGGCTAACTCTGCTCACTGCAGAGTTTGATCCTGACCCACTCAAGGTTGACTCAACCTTCCCTCCTTTCATGGTTGGTAAAAGTCTAAGTGCTATTGCTATATAAGGAGACCAAAGTATATTTCTAAGCTAATAGAATTTTGCAAGGGCAAATGTGAAAAGATTCCCAAAGTGAGACTGGAAGGACTTTTAGCCAAGGACAGGAAATGTGTAAACCCTGTTCCTTCTGCCAAAATAGCTGTTATAAAATAATCACTGAAATATTGTCCAGACTTTTGGACCTGCCATATTCATTGTTTTCTTATTCTGAATCTGTAAATCACTGCACGTAAACACAGGCATGGATTCCAAACTGCAGAAATGTCTCGGATGAAACTTTGCACCATGCAAAAGATTTCTCCGCTTCTATTTGCTTATGGATTCATTGACATATACAGTACATGGTTGTGCATGCAGCTGTAACTCTTCTGTGTCTGCAGTAAAGTCCTCAGAGTAGAGGACATCATATAATATAAAAGGTTTTAATTAGAATCTAAAGAAATCAGTTTTTCTACCCAATACAGAATTAAAATTGTAAACTATATCAGAATTGTTTGCTTTCAGAGTTCTTTGTAGCCAACTGACATTGGCTTCCAGACATGTGTTCATGATTTAAATTTAAGTTAAACTCTTAAAAAGATTGCAATCATATTATTATCATTTAGGGTTGCAAGGCAACTTAAGAGTCTCCAGTGACTTTGCAATTAAGCAACAGCATCAGGCTTTTTGCACCCAGCAGAGTAAAACAAGAAAGGAAATGGTCATCTCAATTTTTGGTTTGCAGACCAAGCATCACCAGCTAAGAAGGAACTACTTTAATAGCCAACTATTAAAATAGCTCCGTGCTGCCCTCTGGAGAATTGCAAACAAAATGTGTAATGTTGGAAATAAATTTTCTGCAATTTTCTGCATATGTTTCTTCCCAAAAAGATTCTATGGGGTTTGTGAAGCTTACTCCCAGGAAAAGGTAAAGATATTAACACAACACAACACCACTAATATAACAATGATCAAGGCGGAATTTAAAGATCATGCATTAATTGCAGCAGAAATATATTGTTTGCCCATGTAAAGTAGTGTGCTTTCTTATGTCCTTGCAACAGTGGTATTTAGATTTGAATTCCACCCTTTTAAAGTCAAAATCTGAATCATTTCTTCACACATACCTTTCTGTCATAAACCTAATTAAGTGCTGCAGGTCTGGGAGTTGCTTCTAGAAAAATGCAGACACTGTTTTCCTATTTATTATTATTTATTTGTATTTGTAATCCACTTTATTTTTTTTAATCTTTTTACAAATAACTCAAGGTGGCAAACATATCCAAACACACCTTCTTCCTCTTATTTTCCCCCACAACAACAACCCTGTGAGGTGGGTTGTGTTGAGAGAGAATGACTGAACTAAAGTTACACAGCTGACTTTCATGGCTAAGGTGGGACATGAACTCACAAATCTCCTGCTTTCTAACCTGGTGCCTTAACTCTAAACTAAGGTATTAAGAGTTCCCTCTTTATTTCACTGGTCAATTTCTTTTCCAATATTATTTTATTCGGCCCTGTTGCTGCTCTCTTAAGAAGGAAATAGTCTACATTTATTTTTGTAGTTGTTTTAGAACCTGAACATTTGTTTTCTTAAAAGAGATGCTATAATATGAACCTGATCTATATACTACTGAACTCCGGTGCCTGCGATCTTTAGCAGTGGATCACAAGGCAACAAGTTTTGAACCAGGGTACAAATGGGATAACTTACAGGATACATCTGAAATCTGGGGATCCATGACTCCCATGGGATTTGAAATTTGACAAATTTGTGGTCACTTTAAGTGCCGCTATGTTGCCGCGCCACCACCCAGTTTCAATAGACTGGCCTTCCTTCAGCTGCTAGAGATCAGGTAAACCAATTCTGCCACAGCCCTTCAGAGACCATCCCACTATTGGCTGTTGGATGTTGTTATCACCTGCAGTCAAGCCGGCAGGAAGTCACTTCCATTCCCACTTCTTTTTTGGCCTTGGTCATTCAGTTTCTCAGTTCAGATAAGGAAATATCCCTAAAACAATGACTCAACAGGGCACAGAGTGTTTAGTTGAAAGATAAAACCAGTGGGTTAAGCTAAAGTCTGCCTGCTCACTACAGAAGTGTTGGAGTTCAATTTAACAAATGTATTCATTAGATAGATGGGTACAATTGTTCCAAGCCCAGTTGTAGTTATAATGTTAATATGGTAGTTGTATGTCTAGTTTAATGAAAAGGAGGACTGGGGGTGACATGATAGCAGTGTTCCAATATCTCAAAGGCTGCCTCAAAGAAAAGGGGGTCAACCTATTCTCCAAAGCACCTGAAGGCAGGACAAGAAGCAATGGGTGGAAACTAATCAAGGAGAGAAGCAACCTAGAACTAAGGAGAAATTTCCCGACGAGAGAAAAATTAATGAGTGGAATGACTTGCCTCCAGAAGTTGTGGTTGCTCCAATATTGGAGGTTTTTAAGAAGAGGTTGAACAATTATTTGTCTGAAATGATATAGGATTTTCTGAATGAGCAGGAAGTTGGACTAGAAGACCTCCAAGGTCCCTTCCAAGTCTGTTATTCTGTTATACTACCTCTGATTTGCAGGTAACCCAGAGGGGCTGGACCCAAAAAACGTTTTTGGCATGACCATTGTTTTAAGTCATAGAATAACAGAGTTATTCTATGACCTCTTGGAGGTCATCTAGCCCAACCCTCTGCTCACTAGTAGAAAAGAGAGCAGATTTAGCCTTTCTATCATCTCCAATGGATTCAAGAGCAACTTTCATCAACTATTAGATTGAATAGCATGTTAATATTTAGTGGATGCAGATTGGGAAGATTGGATTAGAGAATCAGATTGAGAAGGCTGTCCTAGAGTGCCATAAGCTGCACAATATAGGTGAGTCCAACTACAGTATTCCAACCTGTTTGCTCTCTAGATGAGTGAATTTCAGTTCTCAGCGTTCCTCTGCCGGCATTATTGTCGTTTGGTATTCAAAAGTCCACTTACATCTGGGAGTTGAAGCCCCTCCTTATATTGAAGGCTTACAGTTTAATTTTATATTTTAAAAGCTTTACCAAAAGGCAGGTGTTAGAACAATAGCATTTTTGACAATATTCCCCCTCTCTAATACTGTTTCAGTTTTGGGGAAATTTCAGGCACAAAGGATTATAATTTGGCCAAAACCTGGGGTGGGGTAGGAGGAATTGGAAGTTGGGGAAAATGGGTTTCATTTAAGATCCCCCCAAAATCAGTTTGAGGCAATTTCACCTCATGAATTTGATCTTGATAGGATATTTGTTTCCCCAAATTTCCTCTTATTCAGATATTGGCCACATAGACATGCTTTGAACCAAAATGTACTTCCCAAGCATTCAGTGCAGCCATCAAAGTCCTGCATACACCATTTCCTGGTGACATTTAATATTTCATGTGACAAACGGAGAGAATTATTAAACATGTGGGGAACAGCCTTGATAAAGTTTTTAATTCCATTTATTTAACTGCTAATTATATTAAATTAACCATTTTGATTGGTTTAATATTAAAATAAAATCAAGCTGCATTTTTCTTCTTGTTCTGGCCACATTGCTAAAGTTTTCCCTACTTTTAAAATACAGCCCTTGAACTGAAAAAATTGTGCACCCTTCTTTAAAAAGCCAATCTCTTCCAAATGAAGAGTTGGATTCAATATGAACGTGACATTTTTTCACCTTCACCCTTTAGATTCTTGCTTTCACCGAGTCTTTAATATTAATTTTATAGCTGTATAAATCTAATTATTGTCTTTATTATTTTATAACGATCAGTTAATAATTCTAATTTGCAAAGAGCAAAACCATTCTTATTATGGACACCTTTGTGTTACATTTTTTATATTTTTAATTTGAGGGAGATGCCATCCATTAATTGTAGAGTCAACAGAATGCAAAGCTGAGTATGTTGCATGTAAGAGAGCCCGATCCTGAGTTACAACTGGGTGCAACCTAATTTATTTCTACAAGGACTTCCTCTCTAATACAGGGCTGTGCAGATTTGTTTTCCGCACCACTGTTGTCTTCTCTTGAGTTGGCAAATTACAGCAACCCAAACCTTCAGGAGAAATGTGTAGCTCCTAGAATATTTCCAATATAGAGAAGAAAAAGAAAGATGTCCATAAATTGTACGCATTCAGGGGAAAACAAATAAGCATTTTGTTGCATTGCAAGATAATTTGTCCCATCCCTTTCTGTATAGATGCCAAAATTTAAAAGGTTTTAGTAGCCCTTAACTTAGCTGGGACATTTTCATAAATTTATAAAAGACATAAACTTGAAACTGTTGAACATTCTTTTTAAGAACATTTTCCATTGATCCAAACCCTTTTTTATGCAGTGAATGAAGAAAATTCACTTAATTTTCTTCTCCTCTCATGCCATAAGGAAATGATTCATCCACTTCCTCTGGAAGTTTTTTGTTGTTTGTGGCTATAATTTATGCATTTATTTATTGGAATTATAATATATATACATAAAAAGTTCTAAAATGCCATTATAAAATGTCTATCCGCGCTGGGAATTTCCTGAGCATTCGCAGAAACCTAGCAAGAATCTTCATCTGTAAAATATATCTGTTTCAACAGATCTCAGCGGGCGGGATGGATTAGAATTATAAAACATTTCAGACAGCTGGATGAGCAATAGTTGGGTAATATCAGGAATTTTTGAGTTGGGCTCCTCTCCCTTAAATTGCTTGGTTACAACAGCAGAGTTGGCAATCAGGTTAATTAACTAATTCCCCAAGAAATGAGCAGTGACTTGAATAATGGAAGGGAAGAGAGCGAGAGGTACAGCAAAGCCAGCACTTTCCGTGAGTTTGATGAGAATCAATTTTTCATCCTCCCCAGTTTGTTAACAGCCCCAAAGGACCATGAAATGCATTGTTTATGTCTTGCTTCAAAGCTCCAAAATATATTTCCCATCATTCTCTCTTCTGGCTTTTCTTCTGTTCCTTTTACTTCTCCTGATGGAACATTACCGGCTTACACCCAAACCTGGCAGCTGGTTTGTTTCAGCCAAATTCTTTGAGAGCTGAGGGGAATCATAATTGTCTCAATATATCACTTGCGACCACGGCTCTTTCTGCCAACAAGAGGCAGGGTAGAAAGCAGTCAGGGCAGTTCAGCGATATGCATTTTTCCTCTTCATCTCTGCCATTGAAGCGTTTTACACTTTGGCCAGAATATCCCACAAATGCTTTGCCATTTTCTGCCAGTAAAAATGCAAAATAATAAGTGGAACCGCTTACAGTTGGATGCCTAAAATGCTTGTCTTGCTCCGAGCTGCTCTGAGGATAATGTCGGAATGAATTCTGGCCATTATGGTCAATAAAGTTTCCATATGCTGTGATAGGGTTTTCACAACACAAAGTCAGTAAAGACTTGATGCTTTCTTCAAGCTTAAGGAGAGGATTGCAGTAACTATTATTCAGTTCAATTGCTCACTTCTAGTGCAAACGTTTTAACTTCCCGGTTTGTCTATTGTAATGCACAGCTTTTAAGTTTGATTTGATTTGTAGCTGACAACATTATATTGATTTTGTCTGTCTACCTGTTTTCAATCAAGTTACGGATTTGGGGAAGTCAGTTGATCAGAACAATCGGTAAGCTCAATCAATTGATGGTTTAGTCAGGAGTAGAATATTTATTGGGGTTTTTTTTCCATATACACAACAAAACAGGAAAATTCCTAGATTTGTTAGTAGGATAAAAGAAGCGTGTGTTTGTATCTTATAAAACTCTGCAGTTTTTAAAATGCTTTCAGTTCTCTTTCTTTTTTCTTTCTTCAAAACAGTTAAGAAGGATCTGAGAGAGGCAAACTTGTCATATAAGTCTGACCTGTAGTAATTTCAAAAGCCACAGAATTTGATTCACCGTTCAGGTCATTCAGTTCATCTGCATCATTTTTTTTTCCTTCTCTCTCCAGTATTACTGAATATTGAGAGAACATTGTTTTTTTAAAAAAATCATTGTGTGTTTCTAACATATGCAACTGCTCCTGAATGCTAAAACCCCACGCTTAAAAACTGCTACGCTTAGCAGTGTTTCTTTGATATAATTCAGAATAATATCATTCCCAACAATTTCAGCTGGCCATCTTATGGATAAAGGAATGTAAATTTTTGCAATGGTCACCTTTTTTCATAGACATCTCCAAGCTGCTTGTTTTCATATCACCTGGCAGTTTTTGTCATGTCTTCATTTTTTATTATAAGTATATTTTTGTGAATGGTTTTCCATGCATTTCTTTTGTTTACCAATTTCCTAAATTCCTAAAAAGTTGCTCCATTTCTGAACAACTTTTTTTAAAAATCTTACAACTGCATTGTTAAATTGGGGGAATATGAAAGCTGCATGTTAATTGCGTTCTAAGTTTGTCTATTAGTCCAGGAAGTACAAATTAAAGGGAGTTTATATTAAAATTCAAACCAAATGAGTTTTTCCCCCACTCCTACTTTTAAAGCTGCGTCTGGATTCAGCCCAAAGAATTTTGATCCAGCTATATATACAATTGTGTCAAGTTTAGTTTAAAACTTTTTTCCCCCATACAAGCACTTTGGGCGTTGGTTATAATTTCCATGCAATCAAGCACTGGAGTAGAACAGTCCTGATCTAACACTGCAAAAAAGAAAGGACACACTGCAAACTCAACCCAGGAAATAAACATTGTGACAAAGCAACTGCACATAGATGTTTTTTGACTTCAAAAATTAAAGACCGAACAGAAAATCATTTTGCTGTGTGACTTCCACTTTAGAAAAGGATTTGGGGGAAGCGAAAGTCTATCAGATAGTGAGCTTTTCAGCAGCACAATATATATATATATATGTGGCAGGGTGTTGAGACTTAGGTTCAGCCAGGCATCAGGGAAAGCCCAACTGACTATGTATTTATGCATTGCTATTCAGAATAGCCTTCTTCAGTCCAGCTCCCTAGTGCTATAGCTCCCATTGCCTTGGGAACCAGGGCAGCGGTGCAGAAAATTGCTCAAGAACTTTGGTAGCATGTTATTTCTTGCTGGCATATCTATCAATGAAGAACAGTTGAGAAAACCTGGAGCAAGGAAAAAAAAGACGGGAGAGTATACAAAGATCCAAAGTCAATGCAGCTTTCACTCCCAGATGGGATTTGATATGAGAGACGCTGTAGTTCGATGGTAGAGTGAAAAAAACTTAATGCCATACATCCTAAAAAAACCCATTTTTTAAAAATAAAATACTAATTTCCAAAGCACCAAAAAGCAAGACAAGAAAGAATAGTTGGAAACTAATCAAGGAGGGAAGCAACCTAAAACTAAGGAGAAATTTCCTAACGGGGAGAGCAATCAACCAATGGAAGGGTTTGCCTTCAGAAGTTGTGGGGGCTTCATCACTGGAGGCTTTCAAGAAGAGACTGGACAGCCATTTGTCTGAAATGGGTGTAGGGTCTCCTGCTCAAGACTAGAAGAGCTCTGAGGTCCCTTTCAACTCTACTATTCTATGTTCCTGCAGTTCCTATGTTCTTGGAGGCTTGATGACGATCGCCATCACGTTGAAGCCTTCAGCTTTTCCTTCCCACACAAACCCACAAAGGTTATCACCCTGTCTTTTCCTGAAAGTTGCTTCGAACATATTATTCATTTTTATCAGCAAAAGATCTATATTTACAAAGACTCTCCAAATAATCAAGCTGGTTAATTGCTTTTTATGTATTCATTTATTTATTTATTTATTTGCTGGATTATCAAGGAATACAAATCATTATTGCTTGATGGGATGGAGAGGGTGTAGATAACTGCTTCCCCCCCCCACCCCCATATATCAGTGAGTGAGAGAGACAGAATTGGGAGAGGGAGTTGAGCCAAGGAGATTTGGGTTCACAGATTTTTCATATTATTTTTTGTCCTAGAGTGGAAACATATGTGGTGTGAATAAAAATGCAAAGCATCCTCCGGAGTGTGCTGTTGCTCGGGTAACATGGGCATGCAGGATTTCAGGGAGGCTAACTGTAAATGGGAACTTATATGCTCAGCGACTCTTTGATCCTGCAGCCCTGATAGATGATGGCTCCGCAATTCATTTCCTTGTCATTGTGACATCACCTCTTTGGAACCTTCCCCCCCCCCCCCCATGAATGGATGGGAAGAAAAGATGCTGATTTAAGCTTGGTCTCTTCCCAAGCAACCCCATCCCAAAAGTGAATGGAAGTAAACTTGGCCTAGGAGGGACTCTGGACTGACTGGATAGAAAGAGACCAGATGATCCTTCTCTGCGTCAGAAAAATGTACTTCTACCCTCCATGCATTGAGAGCTGCCTTGGCAAGTGTAGAATCACTCCTATGTGTTTTAAGAAAAGTGTATCCCTTAGGTACGGAGAAGCTTCTGCTGATATTCAGCTTTTCAAGAATCTGAGGCTTGTTGCTCTTCTCCAGAGCTCGCAGATGTTACAAAACATCTATTTTAGTTGCCCCGTTCTTTAGTTATTTCAAAAGTGTGCGGGGGTGTGCACGCACGCATGTACACTGAAAAAGCAATGGTGGGATTTAACAGATTCGCACCTATTCGCAAGAACCGGTTGTTAACTTTCTAAGCAGTTCGGAGAACCGGTTGTTGGAAGAAATCTCCTTT
>JAOYMU010000098.1:12473509-12491114 GCA_025802295.1 Psammodynastes pulverulentus
TTGGAATAGACTCTCCTGCTCGAGCAGAGGGTTGGACTAGATGACCTCCAAGGTCCCTTCCAACTCTGTTATTCTATGAACTTGGTAAACCAATGCAAAGCATAGTAAGAGACACAGCATCTTATAACCAACTAGGCACTGAAGTTCACCAGGATCTGGAGGTTATTCCTGAACTACCTGTTGACCCCTGTGCTATATTGAAAACTAGTATATTATCTAGTCATTCCCGTTTAATGAAGCCCCAGATTTCAGCTTTCCCAACCATCCAAACAACGAGACTAAAAACACAAGGCTAAACAACATTTCTGAAGTTGGCCACAGTGTGTGGGCTGTGCATATATGTATAGGCAGGAATGGACTTTCTACCTTTTTTTTTACCCAGTTTCAGTAACTTTTTTTTTCTTCAAAAAGTGTTCTTTATGTGTATCTTGCCTCCAAAAAGCAAAAGGATTAGAAGGAGATCTGAGGCCCACACAACGATATTCAGGAGGTATATAAAGGTTAGGGTCTCAGGTTACTCATATCTGGTCTAGTGGAAACTTACATCACAGACCTGTAAGAGAACAGTGTAGAAATATGTCAGGTTACATCTTCCAATGTAACATCTTCCAAATGCCTGAAGATGCTCCCAAAATGGTTTCAGCTCAAAATGACTTCAGGGCTAACATGGGAAATGGAATAAGTACAAAATATTAAGAAATCTAGTTTTTTGGGAGTCATACAAACTGGTTAAGAGTATGTTTTCTGGCAGAAGGTAAAGAATTCATATGTTCACATTCTCACACTTAATCTGTTTTTGTGGCCCATGTTCCCGCTTCATTTAAAAAGCAATGTTTTATTTAAAATGGGATGACTGCAGGAACCAGCTACATCAGACATACACCCAGGCTTGTCTTGTGCTCATCAAGAGTGACCTGAGTCCTGATCTCTCTCCCTCAGTTGTAGCAAAACATAGTACACTTTCCTGGTGTAGGGTAAGAAGAGAAGCTATGGACTTCCCCCACACAAGGGTTTCCTCCTCTACTCAAAACCAATGTGAAGCAAGACATGTGGGAAGAAAAAGATGAATTTCCTCTCTCTGTTGGTTGTAGTTCCAACTTTGAACGATAAACAACTGATGTATTTTCCGCACAAATAGGAGATGGCAAAACTTGCTTACCTCTTGGTAGCTGGCAAGTCACTTTGCTGCAACCTGGAACATCATTACACTCTATAGGGATGGTTCTGCGCGCACAGCGGGCAAACATGCACTGCTCCATTTGCGCAAGCAGCGGGCACACACTCACCCACTGCTCGCACAAGTGGGGATGTGTGTGTGTGTGCATTTGCCCACCACTTCTGCAGCCCAGTTCCGAAAGGCTCAAGGCCCAATATTGGGCCATGGCCCAGGCATTGGTGATGCCTGCTATAGGGATCCTGAGTTTTTCAGGGCCAGTAGCAAGACATTGTGGGAACTGTAATCTGAACACAGTGCTTAGGCCTGCTCAAATTTGAAACTTTGAAGCAAAAAACCCCAGTGCTTGGAAAGATTAACTAAAAATTGCTTGGGGAAAAAAAAAATTTGGGCATATTTCCTCCTTGGACCAAAATGCGCCCTGTCCTATACTTTGTACCAACACAAGCAGCACAGGGCTTGTTAATAGACTTGGAGAACTTACAGGAACTATTGGCATAAGGAGGAGGAGAAAAAGAAACAGGGAGAACTTTTCTTCCCACTATTTATTTCCAAACACGGAAAGAATGAAGTACTTTGTCTTGGATGGCTTTGCGAAGAACTTCCCAAAAACGGACATGGATGATGGGAGGTGTGCTGTTTTAAAGACCTAGCAATACTCTTTTTGAAACCAGAACATAACTGTGGCTGTAGGAGGCGCAAAAGATGCTTTTCTCAGGCTGTGGAATCAGTAACACAACTTCTTTACCAACAGATGGAATGAAACCTGCTAGCTTTGTGCGCATTCTTGGATCCTCTTCATATTTCGTGCAGGGAAAAAAAAAATCACAAGATTCACTGGCTATTCCATGGATAATAGCAAAGCGCATGCCTGCCAAAATGTAACATCCAGAAACATCTATCATGCAAAATTACTGCAAGAATGCAAAGCTATTGTGATAGCTTTTAAAAACAAAAGCACCCCTTTCTAATGAAATATATAAAGTAAATAATAGAGAAATTTGTTGCTTTTAAAAATGATGTCCAAAAATTATGACATCAGCATTTTCCAATGATGGCCTATATTTGTCCAGGTAGTTCTTGGTTTACAACTATTTGTTTAATGACCAAAATTACAGTGGCCCTGATAAGAGACAACTGGTCCCCCTCACAACTCTTGCAGCATCCCCAAGATCATATGAATGAAATTTGGCCATTTGGCATGTATTTATGACCAGTGGTGGGATTCAAATAATTTAACAACCGGTTCTCTGCCCTAATGACCAGCTGGATAGGCGTGGCTGGGTGATCGTGTGACTGGGTGGAGCTCAGGCAACAGTAAGTCTGGGTGTACCGCCAAGAACCTCTACGGGTTAACCAAGAGGCAGGTTCTGTAAGCAGGGCAATAAAGATTAGGCTAGAAACAACCCCCGAATATTTCCTTCCTGCCTTCCTTACAGGATTAGCCCTGTAAAGTGGAAAAATACAAAAGGAGATTTCTTCCAACAACCGGTTTTCCGAACTGCTTAGAAAGTTAACTGGTTCTCACAAATAGATGTGAACCTGTTGAATCCCACCACTGTTTATGACACTTGCAGCATTCCGGGGCCATTTGATCACCATCTGTGATCTTCCCAGTCAGTTTCTGGCAAGTAAAAGTCAATGTGGAAAGTGGGGTTTGCTTAATGGCTTTTAGCAATTTACTTAACAACTGCAGCAGAAAAAGTCATAAAATTGGGTATGATCCACTTAGCAACTGCCCTAGCCACAGAAATTCTGGTCTCAATCATGGTGGTCGTTGAGGCCTACCTATAACAGTTTACTCAACGCTTCTCCCATTCATGTCTGGATACTTTCAACATCTGCTTTGTACTGAAGAGATGCACCTCCGTGCTCTTTTGACTTTCCTCTGCAAATAGAAAGAGACTTTTAAATGTTTGGTTTTTTAAATTTTATTTTATTAATAAGAAAAATGGCATGCGAACATCCTTCACCTAAGTGAACCACTTTCCTGTCACATACCTATTGCACATGGAGAGGAGAAAGCAAAACACAAAACGTCACCTGCCGTTTGAGTCTCAGCAGGCATGAAACAGCGAGGTTAAAAAGAGTGGGTGAAGGTTTGCATCACCGTTGCGTCCTCTGCACCCATAAAAGCACAGCATGGACACCAAGGCCCACCTTCTCCACTGCCTGGCATCAGGCTGGTTACCTTTTTCTTCATCATAACCTCCCTAGTAAATGATTTTTTTACTCTATTAGTATCTTCGTTCTATGGGGGACCTTTTGAGCCAAACAGATCTGTTCTAATACTCTTGAATTGCCCGTGAAGATTTGGTGTCCCTAAATTTATCAAATCCCTTTTGTGCCGCTAGAAGTCTGTTTTTCAAAAGAGAAACCTGATTCCTGCAGTGAGGATCACCAACCCTGGCGTATTGGACAAACAGGATGGCATTTGAAGCCTGAGGAGTTTGTTAAAGCATGTCTACCTGCCTTATAGCTCATTAACCCAAAGGGAACAGTGAGCCATTTGGTTCGAATCCCAGTGCTTCCTGACATATTAGGGACAATTGGGTTGGCCACAGCTGCCTGATTAGAGATCGTCCTACCTAAAAGTCTATGCCAGTGTTTCTCATCGTTGGCAGCTTCAACATCTGTGAACTTCAACTCCCAGAATTCTGCAGTCAACATGCTGGCTGGCTGAATTCTGAGAGTTGAAATCCTCACAGCTTCAAGCTGCCAAGGCTGAGAAAAATTGGTCTGCACATTTAATGGGTAAAGATCCAGAAGTTCAAAAGACAGGTCATCCTCTATAATTCTGCATTCAAATTAAGGTTACTCCAAATTTCAATCATTTATCCTTTGAATGGAGGACAAGTGTTAGCCTCAAGGAAATGCCAAGGGCTCTTACAGTAGGGAAGAAAGACAGAAACTTCAAAGAGGATTGCACATCCCGTTGTAAGCAAAAAGGGGAGAAAATAAGTGGAGGAACAGTGCAACACATCCCCATTCAAACACATCCACTGTATAACAACTGAAACATTTTAAGTGAGATTACAATGGCAAAAATGTGTCCAGGTGAGGCAGACAAATTCCCCAGTCACCATTTCTTCTCATACGTGGCACCCACCCCACTTCTTCGACTCTTATCTCATCGAAGCTTGATCTAACTCAGAGAAGCGTTCGGTTAAAACAAAAATACATTTTTTCTTTTTGTGATTTATAGTTTATGCCGGATATGCTGCAAAAAGTTGAGTCCGCTGAAGGGATGACCATCCCGTTGGCCAACAGTCCAACTTATTCAACCCTGAATTCCTAGTCAACCAGAAGTAAAAATCAGAGAATAAAATAATTGTGGCAATTATCTATTTTTGTCCCAGTCTTCAAGAATTAGACAGCGCAGTTGACTCCAAAGAATGAATTGGCTTCCTCAATCCTAAAATATTTCAGTTGCTCACTTGATAAAATATCAGTTTTAGACACACACACACAAAGTAAAGTGCTGGGTAGATAATGGCGTTATGGAGAAGGAACTTAGGCCTTCCAGATACTTCTGAAGTGCAGATCATGGAATATTCATCACCACTGGCTGAGGCTGTTGGCAGCTGTAATTAACAACATCTGGAAATCTCTAGGTCCCTGCCTACGTTGACCAGATAGCTAAGGGGAAGGGGAAATGTTTCCATAGGAATGTTATTTTCCTTCTTAACCCACGTGGTCACTCTTCAAAACTGCAGATGGTTTTGCAACAGTATTTAGCTTTGCCTAACTCAAATTAAGGAAACATCTATCATAAACATTTAAGACTGGCAAGAGGAAAAAAAAGAGGCGCAGAATTTTGTTCACAACGTACATTTCTTGTCCCTAAACTGTGATAACCAACACCAGCAGCACATATGCAAGCTTCCTCACCAAAGCACCAGGGAAGGGAGGAAAGCTTGCTTTAAAAAAGTTGTTTTAAAATGGATTCACACCTTGAGCTATAAAAATACATCTGTATGAAAGGAGTACAAATCAATCTTTGCTTTATAGGACTGGACCATAGACTTTGCCCCTGCTCCCGCCCCAAAAGAGGGAGTTGCTTCTCATTAACAGAAAAAAAAAACAACCTATGAAAAATGCCATAGGTCATAGACATTAGAGACTTGGGACAAAAACCTCAGGTCCTGCTAGACATCTTGAGTCATCCATTCAAACAACAAAGTCTTCGTGAATGATGAGCACACATGGACAAACAGAACTAGTCAAAAGGGCAAATGACTGGACAAAAGCAATTAGAAAGCGTTCCTAATGGAACCAGCAAAGAAAATGCAGAAGCAGGTCAGGCACCTGCTGTCTGTTTCTTTCAGCCGTCTTCTGGCCAACCCCTTGCCTCCCAACTGTCAATCAGATGAAAAACAGCCTTCCTTGACCCTCCAAGGTCTTTCTTTGATGGAAAGGACATCCAGGATCTCAGAAGTCACTCAGAATGCTGATGTCTGCAAACTCCTTCTTGTACCGATGAGAGTATAAGCCAAGGAGAAAAGCCCATTTGAGGGAAAGGAGGCTCCAGATGCAGGACAGATAGTAGCTCTGCGGATCCGTAAAAGCTGGGGGAAAACAAGCAAATTGTAGCATCTGATTAAGAGGAAAAAGTAGTTCAGCTCCAGTGTTGATTACCTTGTCAGCCAGGTTCATTACTTCCAACATCCACCCAGAGTATTCAATCTTCCACTGTTGTTGAACAATGGTCCAAGTGAATGAGAATTATGAGAACCATCTGGATTTCTTTGAGGGTCGGATCAGCATTATAGTACTCTGCAGGCTGACTGGGGTGGGGTGGAGGGCAGGGAAGGAGATGGGACAGACACCTCCTGCAGCAACCTGCTGACCAAAACTGGGTGCAGCCTGGATGCCCTCCTGCAGCACTTTGTCAGCCAAAGCGGGACAAAGTGGAACCATTTTCTGCCTCCATGGCCTCCTGCAGCACTCTGCCGGATGAAAACAGGCTGGCCCCATGGGCCAGATCTAAGCACACTGTGGGCCGCATCCAGCCCGTGGGCCGGATTGATTTTGACACCCCTGTTCTAGATTCTGTCATTACACTTTAACTCCAGCAATCGCAGGCAAGATGCCCAACAGCCAGAGACAAGGAATTGAGCAACACTTGCTGTTCCTATGGCAAGTTTATGTCTTTGCCAGCTTGATGCTTCAGGAATAACACCTAGAATTTTTACCTAGCCTGCTGTGGAGAAACACATGTGGAAGCCCCCAGATTAGAGGCGGATGGCTTAAAGTGATCAAATAAACTTACAATGTTGTTTTTTGGCAAATCTTAAAGAATTATAAGACAACGAGGAGAGTGGTGGTTCATGTGGCTATGATGCAAGGCTGACAATCAGCAGGCTTGCGTTTGAGACCTGGCTGCTGCTGTGTGATAGGGTGAGCTCTCATCACTCGCTCCAGCTGCTGTTGACCCAGCAGTTTGAAAGCGGGTGACCGTGAGTAGATAAATAGGCACCACTTTGATGGGCAACTCAACAGGGACATGAAAGGACATCCCCTGGGCAACGGTGTTGTCACCAGCTAATCCTTTCAACCCAAAAGCACCTTGGGGCTTCCGACACGAGAGTGAGTGATAAGACAGTAATAAGCAATAAGCCAATCTCCAAGCCATTTTGAGGCTCTACTGACCTACCACCCCTGGACTCCCCTTGCAAGGGAGTCATATTCAAGCATTATTGGAGAACCAAGCAAAAATCAAGGCAGTACCGGTGTATCCAGCCTTGAACTTGAGAAAGTAGATCTACAAGTACACAATGGCTCAAGCAAACAACTGAAAGGCTGTAGGACTGGGATTCCAGCACACATATAAGCCTTTGCACCTACACCTCTTTTAGCAAAGGATGCTTCCATGCTGAGATACAGGTTTAGAACTCAGGAGTGGGGAGTTAGATACTACTGAATTACAATTCTGATAATCTGTGAACACTATCAACTGGGATTGATTTGAGTCCAATATTGTCCGGAGGGTCCCATTTTTTTGCAGACAGAGTGTGGTGAAACTGTATGATTTGATTCTCTAAATGAGGAGAAGAGGGAACAGGAGTAGATTTCATGGCTGTCACAAAATCGGCTCTCCCTCCTTTTTTTTTTGGGGCTGTGCAGATCTGCTAGCATTAGACTTCCAAAGAGAACCAAATTACGGACTTACATTGCTTCTTTATAATGGCCAGGGCCAGGAAAGTGCAGAATCCCATCACGGAGAGTATGCCAAAGAAAATGCCAACACACATGAAGAACCTCAGGCCTTTCAACCAAGTCCTCCAATAGTCCTGCATATACATCACATGTGTGATTAGGGCCCAGAGTGCCAAGACACCTGTATGAAACGAGAGAAGGAGAATTAATAAAAAGTGAGCATGTAACCTCCAAAGTGGATCAGCAGCTTTAACCAGCAGGTTTCTGCAATTTTCTTTAGGTCAGGGTGACCTCTGACCCTTAAGTGGCACCCCAAAAAAGGGACAAGAGAAACACTGTGTTTGATTGATTTCAATTCAGAATAATTAAATACAAGTCCACATACGGGTTACAACCTAAGACTCTTCAAAATTGCTGGTTGAGGAATTCTGGGAGTTGAAGTCCACCAGTTGTAAAGTTGCCATGGTTGGAGACCCCTGTCATAGACAACCTGCCCACCTAAGATGTGTTGGGAGAAAGTGCCCCACAATGGCAGTATCTTTTCCAGAATCTTCCCAAGTATTAAGTAAATGTAAAGTGTGCGTCTGGGGGCAGGGTGTAGTTCACGTTTTATTATTGTTATGACATTTTTGAATAGGTGGATGCATTGTTATTTTTGTTGCAGATAAAACTCTATTGTGAGTTTAGCTTTTGTAAGTCACTTCAATTTAGATGTGCAGGTTTTTTAATCGAAGTAATCATAAAAGCATAATAAACAAAACAATAAATAAGTCCTAGTGCATTTAAGAATGCTACAATTCTGTCACATCCCAAACTGTGTGTTGGGGATGGCTTTTGGAGGTGCCTTGGGAACGTCATCCAAAGCTTTTTTAGGGTTATCTGCTCTCCTTTGCACTTTTACTCCAGGTTTTCAGCATCGTCAAATGTTCTGCCATGTGCCACTTCAAAGTGAAAATGAGTCTTTCTTTAAGGAAATAAATCACCCATCCAATGTACTCTTCCCCTATAAAAAGTCAGCACATCAGGAAGAAAAGTAGGCTAGATAACTTTTCAGCACTATAATGAGGCCCATTTTCTACATTCTGGGGACAATGGGGGAACAGCCTCATCAAATTTAGCAAAACTCAGACACCAGAGCTTTCAGTGCTTCATTTTCAATACCAAATAAGTGCCAAAAAGAGTATATATATGCTGGGTCTGGGAGTGGGGCTCTGCGGCTCTTTAAAGCAGCTGTGTCTTTTCCCAGGATTATGGGACAGCTGCTTTGGTTGCCAACTTCAGCAACTGACTGGAACTGAAGAAGATTTAGCATTTTTTCAAATATAGCCTCTTCCATTCAACCTAGTTATTGGCCATTCTTGCTGAGTAAAAAGAGCAGAGATCTATATATTTGGAGATGTCTGTGCTGGGAGGCCAGAACATCCTCTCAATCACAGTATTGCTGTTGTTTAACATTGGGTAAATATAGTTTCAGATTTCACTGATCCAAACAAAGGAATATAAAGCACCAGATTTGCCCTCTGGTGGTAAAAAAAAGTTTGCTACGAACAACAGGCAGCGGCTGAAATAAGGAGCATCTGAGAGTTGGAGAGTATATACAACTTTGGGGGGGGGGGAGAAGATTCCTCAAGGGGGTCTCAACAGGTGGCAACAATGTTGGTTGACTTTATCTGGGTGAACAAACTAAGCAGGACCAGGTCTGGTTAGCATTTGGATGGGGGATTAATACAGAATCTCAAGGCTAGAACTGAAAAGTTGGTAGGGTGGGGGGAACTCTGAAAGAACACAATGGCGAGATACTTCTATTTTATTCTGCTGCCAAGAAAACTCCTTGAGTGTATGAAGTCATCACAAACTGACCTTGACTTATCTTTTTTTTTTTAAATCTGGAAGAACAAAAAGTCCAGGAAAGGGCGCCCGTGCTTTAAAGATGGAGAGCTGCAAATCAAAGTGCAGAAGCCACATGCAAACGGAGGATACTTTGCAAAATGAGAGGCGCCAAAACCTCCAAAGCAAGGAGAAGCTGGTATGCTTGGAACAAGAGCAGAGCTGGATCACACCGGAAGTCAGATGCCAAGAGAATGCAGCTTGGATAGGCATGATGCAGTGGCACCTGTGCATTTATGATGAGCCACGGTGGCGCGGCGGTTAGAGTGCAGTACGGCAGGCTCCTTCTGCTGACTGCCGGCTGCCTGCAATTTGGCAGTTCAAATCTCACCAAGCCCACGGTTGACTCAGCCTTCCATCCTAGGTGGGTAAAATGAGGACCCAAATTGTTGGGGGAAATATGCTGACTCTGTAAACCGCTTAGAGTGGGCTGTAAAGCATTGTAAAGCAGTATATACTGTAAGACTTAAGTGCTATTGCTAGTGCTATGCACCCCAAGGACTGATACCAGAGGCACTGGGAACCACTGGGAGCCTAGCTGGCAGCATCTGTAAGAGAAAAAAAAACCCCTTAACCCTAACCCCTAAGATCTGGCAAAAGGGAATGTTCTTCTCTTCCCAAAACCATGTTTGGGATCACCAGGGTTCTTTTGTACATATGAAGCTAACTCCTGAACACGTGGAGCTGGTGGGGGAAAATTTGCCTCGATCTGTCGTCATCTGTCATCAGATGGTGGGGGACATCTTTACTTTTATCATCCAGTGGTGGGATTCAAAATGTTTTACTACTGTGGGTATTGCTTGGTGGGCGTGATTTGGTGGGAGTGGCAGGGGAAGGATACTGTAAAATTTCCATTACCTCCCCACTCCTGGGAGGTTACCACTGGTTCTCCGAACTACTCAAAATTTCCGCTACCAGTTCTCCAGAACTGGTCAGAACCTGCTGAATACCACCTCTGGCTTGAAGGCTTCTGGACAGTATCTGTAACACTGCCGAACTCTGCTGAACATTTGAAAGAGGACATTCTTTAAAATGAAATTATTCAGGTACGCATTATACAACATTTATAGTGCCAGCAACTCTTTCTTTTTTCTTTTTTGCTTTGGTTAAAGGCTTTCTTTTCGAAATATTTCTTGCTAACAGTTTTAAGAGTGACAAAGTTGAAAGACTCCATTAATATGCACGGTTCCAAGGACATTGTAAATTGGTTGTATGTGAGAGTGAATTTCTAATCAACAAAATTCATCAAAATGATAGATATCCCCACATTTTCTCCTCCCTAATCTTTCAGTGACCCTGCATACACTGGTTTGTAATGAAGCTGGAGATAGTCAACTCTAAACATTTAGATGTAATTAAAAAAGAAGATATATTGGATAATTAGTCAAGGTATAGCCAACACACAACCAATATAATCAAAATAAATTGATTTAACACTTTTCTTTTCAGGTTTTGCAGTACTTCAAATAAAATGTTCTACCCTAAGTTAGAAAAAATGATCAAGTTAAATATATGAGAATAAACATTGTCAGTGTATTCATTATTCATTGTTTAGGGAAATTTTGAGTGTGCATATTTTCTTGAGCAACACTGGCGTACATTTAGTATTGAGTCCATGCATAAATTCTTGGGATTACATGTTATATTCTGAAAGGATTAACTTTCAGTGTGAATATTTTTGGAGGCACCATGTCTGTGTACCAAACCTTCTGCTATTATATGCTATTCTGTAACATGCCCACTCCAGTCAGCAAATGGGCAGCTGTAGTTTCCAAAGAACCTTTAAAATCAGCCCCATATATCAGCATTTCCCAACTTAGCAGGTTTAAGATGTGTGGACTTCAATTCCCAGAATTCTCTATCCAGCAGAAACATTGCCATATATCTCAGTGCAAAATTCAGATAATCAAGGCCCTGTAAAATCTTATGGCTCAGAAAAGATCATAATTCACAGTGGCACACCAGCCAATGCTTCCATCTTTGAAAAAGGTCACCGTCTTCCTCTCTTTAAGAAGTCATTTCCTTGATCCAGACCTTATGGACAATTTTTCGTTGCCCGCTTCCAGGGGTGGGATCTAGTCGGGTATGCCCAGATCGGGTGATCTGGTTGTTAACAGAAGCCTCCGTTCCACCGAGAGGAACAAGAAGCAAAAAAGTTAGCTGGGCCCTCCCACCTGCCCTGATTTTTATCTGTCCTTTATCTGCTGAAACTGCTCATTACTGCAAACCCCAGCTGGGGTTTGGAAGTGGTGCGTGTGCGTTTTCCCAGTGCGCTACGCGTTCCCGAATGGGTAGCTGCGCTGGTTACATCCCATTTCTGCCCCCTTCCTCACCGTTCAGCTCAAAAATTCCTTTGAGGATGATAAAGTCGTATTTCTCTTTAATTCAGAATAACTATATTATATTAGGAGCTCCCATCCTTTTGTATGGTGCTAATGTGTCAGAAAATGAAAATTTGATTTCAGGAGTGGATTTGAGTGTCTCGATCTAGAAATAAACAATGTTAATTAATTTCCCTTATACTACGGGTTTGTAACATTGTTCTAAAATTATCAAATGGTATTTCAAATTTAAGTCATCATTAGTGAAAACTGAGAAACATCTTACTTCTTTAAGTTCTCGTTGAATCTTGGAGATAATTTTTTCTTTCTAATATTTTGCAGTTGCTGTTGGTATTACGACTTTTTTTAAAAAAGAAAATGGCTCTTAATTATACATTTATGTACATCTGTAAATAAATAAGTTGGTTGCAGATAAAGATTACAATTTGTAATTTCTTTACAGCTTTAATAGCTATACCCTTTCCAAGTTTTTCTTTCTTTCTTCTCCCTCTTCTCCATTTTTCATTTCTCTTTAATTTGATCTTTATTAAACATGATCCCCTTTTTAAAACAAACAAACAAACAAACTCTTTCCCTTTCCTTTACACTGGAATCAGATGAGAACCTATTTTTTAATAACTAAAGCACTTTAATGTAACTAACTCAGTAGGCATGTTCTAGATTGAGATGAAATAAACCTGAACCAGTTTTTCTTCCCATCACTGAAATTATATTATTACTGTAGGTTCATGATACCTTGCTGATTACATGTGTGAATTTAATCCTATAAATTTCATTTAAAATAATCTTTCTATTTAGCCTACTGTTAATCTTTCTGAGTGCAAATATTTCATACACATATAGACATTTCTTTTAGCCAGATTATCTCCTGATTTTCTCATTCTTTCATTTCTAAGTGACAAAGCTGCTGTTATAATTTCTGATCATGCTAATGCAAGTTTATTAATGTGTATGTGATGAAAATTCATAACAGATTTTTAAGTGGTCCTGGAATGTAGTGCTTTTTGCTAAAGGTTTGGTTCAGCAAAAGAAACAGGAAATTCTATACCTTTTGTTAGTATTAACAGGGACTCAGATACATCATTTTCTTTGATGGAAGACATCATAAAGCATTTATCTGCATGCTTGCTATTATTTTCACAATTGGCTAAGGTTAAATTAAATTAAAATCAGTATTATTGTATGCATCCTATCTACCTATGAATTAAGAGACATCTTTAGTTATCAATAAAGGAGAATATTTGTAGCTCAGGGTTGAAATGAGGGATCCTTGGTTCTGTCTGAGCGGGGTTGTTTCATTACCCAAATTATGTAACATCACAAGTGCACTGATGATGTTACCTAGTTAAGGTAATGAAACGTCTGCAAGAAAACAAGCAAGCGCAGAGAGCACCAAGGACCCCTCATCTTTAGTTATTTCTAAATTCAAACTTAACATGCCTTATTCTTCCCAACAGAATTTTTACTACATGGGACAAAATAATTTTGAGATAATTTAAAATCGGATATGTTATTGTCTTATATACTTAAACTAAAACAAGTTAAGCTACATAATATTGTACCATCTTTTAAAAGTCAGCAACTCAAAGAACAATAACAATTTGACAATTGGGGTGAGCTCTTTTTTGTGTGTGACAGGGCTACTATAGCATTTATTCTTAGACCTTCTCTGTGAAGTCCTTTCTCCCTTGAACTGGGTTCACAACTATGCACTTTGCACAAGAACCTTCTCTGCTTCTCTTAAAAGCTGATTCTCATTTAAGGACAACTCATTCAGTGACTGTTCAAACTTGTGACAGCCCTGAACGAAGGGTACTGACAATCAGTTCTGAAAGTTTTGGCTGTTGTAATGCCCTTGCAGTCACATGATAATGATTTGCAATATCACGTCCAGCTTCTCACAAGCAAAGTCAATGATGAAGCTGTCAGGAAGTCAGAAGTTGCAGTCACATCTTGAAGTCCTCCCTTAATGTCCCATAGAGATTCAATTAATGATGGTAGCTGTGGATTACAACTCAAAGAAGTAGTGCAAGATCAGAAGATGTAAAGAGACATGGCCCAAAGAATTGCCAACAGTTGGACACAACTAATTGGATAATGTCATCAACAAGAAGGGACTGCAGAAACTGCCATCATTGAACAGCATAATCATGTGATACCACACTATACGACGATAGCCTTAGATATTCTAATCCCAATGACCATAATTAAGAAAGGACTACCTGTACAGTAGCTCCATTCACTGAAGGATCCTTCACTTCTTCCACATAAGAGAAAGAGTTGTACATAAACCTTTGAGTTTGGTCTTTAGAGCTTTGTGGGACAACACACAATCTTTTATTTCTTCTTTTACTTCTTCCATATATATCCTGGGTGAGTCATACAGCCTTATTTTAAATTTGTTGTTTGTTTCCCTTCAGCTAAGCACTTTTCAGGATCCGTTTCCTGGAAGTACAGCATAAATCTTTGTCTAGTCTTTAAATCACACCCAATTTAAAAGGGCACAGAAAGGGTTAGCAAACATATTTATTTCAGTTAAATGCACAGATGTAGTTGACCATGGCTTGTGCGATACTACAAAACCTGTTCTTTTATCAATTAGGCAACACACTGACATTTATATTTTATTATTTATGGATTTTTTAATTTAATTGATCTTTTTTTAAAACTGGCAAATTTTGGTAGGTATGATATTACATATTTAATTGGTTTTGTTGCTTTATTGATTGTGGACTCAGTTGTCTTTATTACGTTTTATAACTTCATTGGGTAAAGATCTATATTTAGTGGATGTCTTTGACATTTTGATAGTTTTATTATCTTGAATTGATTGCTTTTTGTGCCATATGGAAAGTCAAATTGTAAATTAATATTTATACGTTGTGGATTGAAAACTTAACAAGAAGAGATTGAAGGATCTGGATATACTTAGTTTTTTAGAAAATATATCTGAAAGGAGATTTGATAGAACTTTACAAGGTCTGGACCTTTTCTTTATTGATTCAGAATTCAGCCAGATGAGTCCAACTTCTTACCACTGGTTTGTACTCAAAGATCAGCTTTTTGGGGAATCAGATATCATTAGTTTCAATTTTGCAAAATGTATAAAGACTTGTGCAGCATGGTGGCCTAGAGATGGAGCTCTCATCTTACAATCAGGAGGTTGTGAGTTCAGATTGCAGTAGATATTTCTGTCTCTGGGCGTAAAGAGAAAACATCTGCTATGCCTCCACATAGGCATCAGGAAACACATCTGGCCAGTAAATGTTCAGCTCCATTCAGTCATTGTAACTCTGCTCCGATGCAAGGGATTATTGCAGGAGTGTCAAACTCAAGACCTGCTTAGATCTGGCCCACAGGGCCGCCCTAGAAACAGCAAAGGACCGGCCCATGGTGCCTCTGCCATTGGAAATGGAGCTCAGGGGGCCACACACAGCCCTCATGAGCTTTGTTTTCACTGTCAGAGGGTTGCAAAAGGCTGGCCCAGCCAAACACAGAGCTCACGAGGGCTGCATGTGGCTCCCCTGAGCTCCGTTTTCACTGGCAGAGGGTTGCAGGAGCTGAAAATGGAGCTCGGGAGCCCATTTTCACTGGCATAGTGCTCAGACCACCACAGGTGCCCCTGACATGACTGACAGCATGCTGGCCATGCCCACTCTGGCCACACCTACCCTGGCCCTCCGAAGTCAAACGCAACCCTGATGCAGCCCTCAATGAAATCGAGTTCGACACCCCTGGATTATAGGGTTGTTAAAAGAAAAAAAGTTGTATAAAGACTTAATGCCTGCATGGGAATGTTCTCAAATTCAATTCTATAATGAGAAATGGATATTTGAAGTTCTGTGTGAACCAGAAATCATTATATACTTACTAGCCTGAATCAGGGGAAGTTCAACCATAGTTGAAACAGATTTGAACCTACAACTTCAAGGAGTTTGTTCAAATCCAAAGCCATTATGAAAGGCTTTTATTTCAAAGTATGTATTGTGGAAGGCAGTGAAAAAAGTATTTTTCAGCAGGGGGATGTCTTCATGAGCACATATTACAATTCCACAAAGAAGACTGTTGCTATATAATTAAAATGAGTGAACAGTTCATTTTATTCCTTGCAAATGTAGACTTACCCCAGATATTATGGGCTGGAACGTACACAGTTACAATAAAAGTAGGTCAAGAAACAATGCTTTGAATTCTATCCAATTCAAAGGGGTGGGGAACAAATTGTCATCAGTTCTGGCCTTCTTTTATAATTAGTTATCTTGCTAGTGAGAATTATTTCTTCGTTTTAACCAACTTCTTATAAGCTAAGTTATCGTTTGAAAAATGCCATGGATAACAGCATACAAAAAAGCAAGTCAGAATCCACATTCATCAAAGGAGCATACAAAGAGAAGAGTTTGAGTAATAATAATAGAATAACAGAGTTGGAAGGGACCTTGTAGGTCATCAAATCCAACCCCCTGCCCAAGCAGGAGACCCTACACGATTTCTGACAGATGGCAGTCCAGTCTCTTCTTGAAAGCTTGATGAAGCTTGATGAAGCTCCCACAACTTCTGAAGACAAGCTGTTCCATTGGTTGATTGTTGTTTATTTCTAGGTTGTATCTTTCCTTGATCAGTTTCCATCCATGATTCCTTGTCTGGCCTTCAGGTGCTTTGGAAATTGATTGACCCCTTCTTCTCTGTGAGAGCCACTCAAATATTGGAACACTGGTCCTTCTCTTCACTAGACTAGCCATGCCCAGTTCCTGTAATGGTTTTTCATAGGTTTTAGCCTCTAGTCCCCTAATCATCTCTGTTGCTTTTGTCTGCACTTTTTCTAGAGTTTCAACATCTTTTTTATAGTGTGGTGACCAAAACTGGATGCAGTATTCTAGGTGTGGTCTTATTAAGGCTTTGTAGAATGGTATTTACTAAGGCTTTATAGAGTTACAAAAAATAGGGGACAAATTAAGGAGAGTCAGAAGAAACTAAATGGAAGTGTTTTGAAACAAAGTGAGATCTTGTGATAGATTTTAAAAAGTCATGAAGGGAGTTGCAAAGAAATGTATGATCTTTATATGATGAAAATGATATGAAAATGGAAACAGAACTGGCTAACCACCATACAGTAAGTAGTGGCTTTGCATCAAGCTGAAGAGAAGAGTTGAGTGACATACTCAGGGTTCTCACTCAGCCCAGTATTGTTCAGCTTATTTATAAATGTCTTGGGTGAGGATGTATAAAAGAAGATTATCAGATGTCCATAGGACACAAAGGAGAAGGTACAGGAAATACTTAAAAAGAGAGCATCAGGATTCCTAAACTGGGAGAATGGATGGAAGGCAGAAAGAATTTCAACAGAAAAAAAATGCAAAGTCATACACTTGGATAGGACAAAAGTCAAAGATGTTGGTACCGGGATGATGGTTACAAACTGAGGTAGGCCACAGCAGCAATTCTTTTGGAACCTAAAGGCTCAAAGTTACGTATTCCAGAAGTACAAAAATGAAACTCAATCAATACAACTTGTTAACTATGGTTAGATCTGAGGAAAAGAAAGTTGGATCAGAATTAAGAATATTGCCGTTAAATAAGTGGGAAGGCTCTTCAATTAAATGAATGGAAGATGTAATAATAGGTTGTAAATATGTAAATATGTATACAAAGATGTAAGATGTAAATAATTTATGATATTAGAGATGAAGATGTTAAGAGATATAGGGTTATCAATACACTAGAATGTATGGAAAAGAGATATGCCAGGGAAATCGCACTGTACTCGACCGGTTTTTAAATGTTTATTCAATAAAAGCTTTTAAAAAAATACAACTTGTTAACTAATATTTGAGATGAATATGTGTGGATTTTCAATTAACAAGCATCTGACAGTTTATGAGGAACACATATATAGCCCAAATAGTGCAAATATTGAAGTTTTCTATATAAATTGAGGTAAGAAGAATCTGCTCCCTCAGCGTAGCAAAAAAGAAAGAAAGAAAGAAAGAAAGAAAGAAAGAAAGAAAGAAAGAAAGAAAGAAAGAAAGAAAGAAAGAAAGGGGAA
>JAOYMU010000098.1:12527481-12539819 GCA_025802295.1 Psammodynastes pulverulentus
TCAGGATGTTACCACACAGCCCATTACCCAGGTCATTACAGCACAAAAGACTAACGAGCACTCAGGATGCCACAATACTAGAGCTCAGGATGTTACCACACAGCCCATTACCTCCCCACCAGTATTTATAGAGAGAAGGCAGCTCCGATCGCGCTTTGCTCATACAGGCATGAAGCCACAAGCACTAGCCTGAAGATAATGAGTGGGACCTTGTTGAAATGTCACCAAGGCATTCTCCCTCCCCTTTGTGAAATCTGAAGCTTCTTCAGGACCCTCTGTCTCTTTGAGCCTCCCCCCACCTTTCACTCTCTCAAAGAAAGGAGGCCAGCCTTTAAAGGGAAGAGATTAGATTGATTGCACCACTCGCTGGGGATAGCACGTACACCCATTTTCTGCAAGCTACAGGCAGCCCAATGCAACCATAGTCTCTTTTAAAGGTAAGTTTGGTTTCTTGTTTGACTCATTATTTGGCCTTTGTTGTGGCTGTTGTACTAAGGGAAAAGAACTTATTTCCAACAGTCTCCCTCCCCAATTGTTCTGGCCTGGGAAATTCAGGAACCTGTTCCCCTTTTAATCTGAATAACAGGGTTAAAATGGCCAGTGTTGTCCCTATATCAGGAATAGGTTTGGGGTTTCATGTTGAGCCTCTAATATACTTTCAACAGTTGGTGGAAAAGCAAAGAATTCGTTCACTGGATGAGAAATGGCAAATTCACTCTGGGTCTCCTTCTTTTAGGTGCCTTAAGATGGGGTTTCTAAAGCTGACGGTATCAATTGTATCTATAACAAGGCTGAACAACCAGCAGCCCTCCAGATGCAAATTCCCAACAGTCTCATCTGCATCGGGTTAGTTCAAGAACCCCTAGACTTTTGTAAGGTCATCCATGTCTATAGCAGAGGTCTCCAACCTTAGCAACTTTAAGACTTGTGAACTTCAACTCCCAGAATTCCTCAGCCAGCTTTGCTCAGGTCTGCTGACTGAGGAATTCTGGGAATTGAAGTCCACAAGTCTTAAAGTTGCTAAGGTTGCAGACCCCTGGTCTACGGCATGCTTCGTTGGAATCATACCCTGGTTTCCATCTGAAATGCTCCCAGAGCAGCTCCTATAATAATAAACAGTTTCTGAAAATACACAAGGAAAAAACAAACAAACGAAGAAACAGATGGGGCAGGGAAAGGAAAACAAGGTACTTTAGACAGCAGTTCTGAATGTTTCTTCAGTCCTATTAAGACCAGCTATGTGGTGTCCTTAGAGAATCCCAGAGGACACCAACATCCCCTACAACTACTGACCTTGTTCTCAAAGTACAAATGACCCAATACTCCCTAGAAGGAAAGATCCTAGCAACCAATAGCAATGGTGGTCCTGGAATTGCCTGGAGTGTTTACATTTCCACCTGCCTAATTACTGACGGGAGCTTTCTTTAGTTTTTGAAGCTCCTTAAAGATCAGCTAAGGAGAAACCTGACCAGAAGGTGCAATCCATGTTCCTTCAGACTAGAACTTGTATCTAATAGGGGTGCACCAAATGATTTGTTTTACTGAATTGAGAAGACTGCCTAACTCCCTAACACTTTGGACCGCCTACAACCTTAAAAGATTTACATTTGTGTTTACAAATGTAAATACTCCATACAAGATTTTCAACATTCCTTGAAATCCCCTGTTGTGAGAATAAAAAGTTGATTTGAGTTCAAAACAACTCTGTTTTTCAGTTTTCTAGTAGGCATACCAAGCTTGAAAAAGGAGCTGTTCTCAGCTCAAAATGTATCTGCAATGGTGGAACAATTATCCTGAAGATTTTGCACAATCCTAGAACCTTAGTTAGGCTGATTTTAAACGTGGTTATCTATTTCCATTACAGCAGGTCTGAATTGGAAGGAATTTGCGAACCCCTTTTGAAATTAGAGACTCACCAAGCTCCTTGTTAAACAAAATTAGTTTGATAAAATTTACTACTGGCATCCCCAAACTTTCTGACATTGAACAGATTTGATGTTTGGGTCTCTCCACCTAAATGTATGTTCAATCCATCCACCATTGGGCACTTAGGACCTCCAGCCCCAGCAATCCGCTGTTGATATATCCCTCAGATGGCTCAGCCCCAATTTTCCTGCTGTGAACGCACTGGCATTTCCATTGTACAATTGCTTATCTTTGCAGCACTTTTCTGCCAACAATCTACCAATGATAATGTGATCGGAGTGCTCCCGCTTGACAAAGGGCAACACCCCCTTGTATCAGAGGCTTTGAGTGCCAGCTCAATATTGCCTGCCTTAGTTGACAACAACAATCCTAAAAGGTTTCATGAAATGTATTTTTCCCAGCCCTACCTGGGACAGGTGAAACCTGAGGTCTTCATGAACATCACTTGGACTTTTAGCCCAGAACCACCAGGTCTGAGCTGCTAGATAGTAATAAAGCATTTCTTTGCTGTTGTCTATTCATGGTTCAGATGTTTACTGCTCAGGTCTGGTAGCTGGGCTCATACTATAAGTCAGTAGTTCGTTGGACTTAGTTTAGCAGGTTTGTGTAGCATGTTGTATAGCATATTATTGTGATTTCTCCCAAAGATTTATGGCTTAGGGTCGGGTGATGTATAAACCTTATCACCTGGCCCTTCTATAAACAATTATCAATCAAATTACTGGTATTTCGTTCATATATTAATTCTCAGGTCTAGTTCCTTGAATATTTCAGAAGCTTCCTTTAGATATGCAGTAAGGTTGTACTAGAAATGTTTCTGATGTCTTTTAAAAACTAAATACTGCTTTAACCTTACTGTACTTGATGATATTCTAAACATGTCTTCCCCTTTTTTTTCCTAGTTGGAAATTAATCGGTCTGATATAATTAAGTGCTGCTTTTATGCCAAGACTGAAACTTATGCAAGAGTCTGGCATTCTACTGATAAGGATTTGCACTTAGTAGAAAAGTTATAGCTGGGGTTGCTCTCAAAGAGTGATTAAGCCAGCATCATAGCAAGCTATCATACTAGAGGAGATAAAGAGAAACAGAATAAAATAGAATAGGGATGAAGGAAATGCTATTTGGAAACAATGCCAGGAGAAGGACCACAGTTCTAATGGGAGCATCTGCGTTGCATATGGAACATCTGAAATTCAGTTCTTGGGCATTTCCAGTAAAAAAATCAGATAATGGAAAATATATTTTTTTCCTTCTCCTAAGAGCCAGTACCAGGCAGTAGGAGAGCAGCTAGATTGGGTATTTTTTTTCATGTTCTTTTTGTTAGAAAACTCAGGCTGCTAAATATTCTTAGGCAATTTATATTTACTTACAACCAACACATTGGGTGAACCAATAATATAGTTTGTTTGGTATTAGCGTAGTGTTTTGTACAAAGTCAGTCACTGTGATTTGTAAACCATGCTATATGGCTTAGTGTGTTGGAATGCCCGAACAAGGACTCAGAAAAGGGTATAATCTAGTTTATAATGAAACTGATCAAGTAAAAACTTTTGATAATAGAAAGTGCTACCCTTGAAGAAATAATAAACCATGCAAGCCCTGGAAAGGAGGAATACAAGTTCAAAGAGGCAAAATCTCAGTGCTTAGAAGTTAGTGTGTACATCTTCCTTTGCCTTCTTCCTTGCAGCAGCTGAATACAGCTCACAGCCAAGATTTTATCAGTGTCTGAGCCAACCTTGTGATAATTGTCTAATCTACCTGTCCCATCTCATTCATGGCGGTAAGAAACTGCCAGGAAATCGGAATAAATGGCAGCTCTCGTTTTGTTATGAAACCTGATGCTTGAGTATTTACCTTACTGGTCAGTCAGTTTAGGGCTGCACAGGATCACTGAATCCCATGATTTGTGGTTGGCATGACATCATTTCAATGGGTGATTTGACTTGTAAGGTGGTGGCATTTCATAGCAGGACTGGTTTGGTTGGGTGATTTCTTTATGTGCTCATATGACACTAGTTTCAACTTAACAATCAAACTTAATAAGGTTTGCAAACCACACTGTTGTCTAAACCAGGATTATAATGACTCTGAATTTGATGGAAGACCAATTTAATTTTCCTGCGTTAAGGAAGTGAACATAACATGCTGGGGCAAGTCCATTTTGTAACTGCTCCTATTTCTGATTTTTACAATCCTCAAGAGATTGTAAATTGACTACTAAGTTAAATTCATTAGCAAATAACCACGGGTAACAATGATGCTTCTGTATAACTGCATGTTAACCTGTCTTTCAGTTGAGGAAGTCACAGTATACCGAATCATACCATGCATTATATGTTGTGCAATCTGAGCTTTAGATGTCAACACTGGAGCTGCACTGAATTCCCATTATTTTAAATTAATCACATGTGGCACTTCGGTGAGCATAAATTTTAGGGACATAAGTTCATTTATTATCTTTTGCATTTCCTTCACCAATACTCCAATCTTCAATGATTCCTTCTTTAAATAATGTGTCTACTAAATCTAGTGGCACATTGACTTGTTACCTTACGAGCTTCCTGAATTTCCCTGGATAAACTCCTGCAAATCAACTCTGCAAACTACAGCAAACTGTAGATTCTTCAATCAGATAAGGAAGAAAACCTCCAGCTGAATCAGTTGTGTAGCACCATTAGTCCAGAAAAAAAATTGAGCCACGTGCTCCTGTATTTATGTTTACTGGGCTGTATTATTATTAGCTAGGGAAAATAGAAACATTTTTTGAACAAGCGATTGCAAAGATAATGTAGGTCAGTTGACACCAGTACCTTGACCGTACTTTGGATGAGAAGTGCATTGGCATAACTTGCTTCCCAGGGCGGAGAGAAAGTGACTGGCCGAAAGTCAGCCAGTGGGCTTCATGCCTATGGCAAAACTGGAACTCGCGGTTTCTAGTCTAATGCTTTCACCACTACACAAAACTGGCTCTCTTTATCACAGCATGCAATAGACAAACCATAACAGCTTTCTGTTTAGAACAGGGGTGTCAAATTCAAGGTCTGCAGGCCAGATTTGGCCCACGGGGTACTTAGATCTGGCTCGCGACACCACCCTGGAAACAGCTCGTGGTGACTCTGTCGGCTGGCCACACCCCTCCCCACCCTGAGGTCAAACACAACCTGATGCAGCCCTCAATGAAATCGAGTTTGACACCCTTGGTCTAGAACAAACCACAGTTCTATTATTCTTAATTATTTTTGTGCCTTGCATCAGTGTGGACTCCCGGTGACTGCCTGGACAGGTTTCTGTAATTTTCTGGGCAAGATTTCCAAATCTTGATGTACCATTCCCTGTTTGCTAGACCTGAGAGAGAATGATTGGGTCAAGGTCACCCAGCTGGTTTCAAGTTGGGACTAGAACTCGCGATCTCCAGGTTTCTAATCTGATCCCTGAACCACAACATTAAACTGGTTCTCATATATTATGATTCCTTGCCCAGTCAGCCAGATGTTTAGACTGGATAATAGTTTTGGACAGCTGATCGAGAGTATCAGTTCATGCATGTTCTATGCTATAGCTGTTTGAATAAACCATGTTTTTCTGAGTTTTACGGTGTAAACCACAATGAGGGAGATTTACCACATGCTATCCCACAGCAAACAGCACTGTGATTGGGAAGGGTTAAAAAAACAAACCAACCAGTCTACTGCCATCCTGTGGCCCGGTGTTGCTCAATGCGCCCTCCATAGAATCAGCCCATCCTGTCTTACAGGTTGCTCTAAGGGTACAACGCACAGCGTGTTTGGAAGGAAAGGACAATACAGTACAAACAGTAGGGCAACAGTAAAGAACAGGACGGAAAACGAAAGAGCTAGCGCGGTGTGTGTAGAACTGCTTCCAATGTCGAATAGGAGCGAGGAGACCCAAGTTCAAGTCTCCCTTAGTCAGAGAAGTCCCCCGCCTCCGCCCTCACTCCAGTAACCTCGCAAGGTGAAAATTGTGGGTGTAAAACGACCCGTAGGGTAAAACGGAGCGAGAGAGAGAGAGAGAGAGAGAGAAATCAGGGTGGAAGTCGGACCCCAAAACAGAGAAACGAGAAGACCTCTGTAGAATCGCGCGTGGTTTTTTTAACCAGCTCTGCGGCGATAAGAGGCTCGAAGAAATAGAGGCGGGTCTGATTTCTGAGCGTCCGTGGACGTCTCCACGGCGGGAATGTCGGCTTAGTGACTTCTGGCAGCGCCTTGTCTTCCCGTCGGCCGCTTTCAGGCGAGCCCCCTAAGCCGGCGGCCGCTTTGAGCTCAGGACTCGCTCTACCAGAAACGTCGCTGCCCGCCCGCTTCCAGGTTCCGGGGGGAGGGGGGTGCGGGTGGGGGAAGTTGCTCCCGGGCTTTTCCAGCTGAATGCTTCTGGGCTCGGGGCCAAGGGCTCTCCTGGCGGCAGCCTTGGTGGCGCTTTTCCTACTTTTGCTCGCGTCCCGCGGGCTCCAGGAGAGGGAAGGTGCGAAAGCAAGGAACGGACGCGCGCGCTCCTTTTCCCTCTCGGTGTGTGTGTGTATTTGTGAGTGAGAAAGAGAGAGAGAGGGAGAGCAGGAAACCAAGAGCGAAAAGATCCTGGTGGCTCCCGGGCGTGCCGGCAAAATCCTTTTTTTTGTTTTGTTTTTTGCAAGGAGGACGCAGTGACCGGATTGCAACTTCAAACCAATTTGGATCTCACGCTCGTGCGCTTCGTTACGACACCCCCGCCCCATGATCCTATTTCGCTGCTATCCTAACAGCGTCGCGTCTGACCCCCGAAGGCTGCGGGCTCCGCTGCGCCCAGAATTCTCCATGAGGACCAGGCACCGGACATGAAGGTAAAAGCGTGGGTCCCTTCTTCGGGGGTGGGGGGGTGAGTGGGAAGATTCCTGCTTTCTTGCGGTCCCCGGGTCCGGATTTAAGAGGGTGGGCAGGCACAGAAGGAGCTGGAGTTAAACCTGCTGTAAGAGAAAAGCGGTGATAAAAAAAACTTGTGGCACCTGATCGTTCAAACGCTTCAAGTTTGGTAGAAGAAAATAACCGGATAGGAATTAAAAGGAAAAGGAGCGTTCTCGAAACAAACGTGGTCGGGTCAGATCTCTCATTTAATATCACAACATCGGTTTCAGGCAAAACCATTCTTCTCTTGGGTTCTTTTCCTCCCTCCCTCATTGAATGCTGTGGCATTCACTGCTGAAATCACAGAAGTAAAAAGCTTTGACTGCTCTAAAGTGAAATAAAATACTATAGATCTGTCTGTCTGTCTATCTATCTATCTATCTATCCTCTGTGTGTGTGTGTGTGTGTGTCTGTCTGTTTGTCTGTCTGTCTCTCTCTCTCTCTGGCCATGTGATCCCCTTTTGCACCCTTCTGACAATCAAAGTCAATGGGGAAGCCAGATTCACTTAACAACCGCATTACTTATTTAACAACTGCAGTGATTCATTTAATGAACATGGCAAGAAAAATCGCAAAATGGGACAAAACTCACTTAACAGATTTCTTGCTTGGCGACATAAATTCTGGGCTCAGTCGTCGTAAGTCGAGGACTACCTGTATACTTGTGATAATAGCACTGCTCTTTCGAGAACAATACCTGAGGCTGACAGGATAGGAAACAGGAATGGATCCTGTGGGGGTTTTTTTTTTTAAGCTATTTTTCTCTTGTTCCCGAAGGTGGCCTGGACTGGGCAGGGAAGGTGGAATGTCGAACTTCCACCCGGTGAGGTTGCAGACTTGTCCCAGTTCTCCACGGGACTCGTGGATTCGATCCCTGAAAGAAACCTCCTCTACGAGCTTTGGAAAAAAATGCACTTGTTCCGCAGCTGCAGCTATCGGATCCAGCTGGAGGGGCAGATGACCAATGCCCCAAGGATCCAGGGCATCCGATGGGTAAGTAAAAATGCTTGGTTGTCATAGACAATTCGAGTCGGTCAGAGTTGATGGGAGCTGTTGGCCGAATTGTCTAGGCCAGGTGTCAGCAACCCGCAGCCCTGGAGCCACATGCGGCTCTTTGGGCACTCTGCTGTGGCTCCCTGTTGGATGATCCCACCACTGGCTGGCCCCTCCTCTTCCCTCCCCTCCCAGTCACTCCTCACCTGGCCTGAGAAGGTAAAACACACACACAAAAAAACAGAAATGAGAGGGAGGGAGGGAGAGAGAGAGAGAGAGAGAAAAAGAGAGACCCATTTCCCACAGAAAACACTAAGAGCCACAAAACCTGGGTAGGCGTGTTGGTGGGGGATCATGTGATGTTGAGTTGGCCACACCCACCCAGGTTTTGTGGCTTCCCGTGTTTTCTTTTCTGTGGGAAACAGATCCAAAAGGCTCTTTGAGCGTTTAAGGTTGCAGACCCCTGGTCTAGGCTCTGAGGCTAGCATGCTTGGTCCTGGAAAAGAGACCACTTGGAGATCCAAGGATTGCAACTCAAAAGAAAAGCCTGATGGATATGTGCACGTAGTCCCAAGGAGCGTTCTCCTCCCCATAGGCAGGAATATCGGTGCGGCTAAAAAAAAAAAATCACTCATTTAATATTGTGCCTGTGAGTCAGAGTGACAGCTGAGTGCTGACATGAGCAGGATGAAGGGATCGGCGTGCTTTCGCTTTCAAGCAGGATGTGAAATCTCTTTACATCACCAGAATCTGAGTGTGCGTTTTATTTTAGCGCAGGCCTAACAAATATTCCTTGTGTGTCCTGAGAAAGTTTACGTCTTGTCCCTTAGATCTCTTCTCTTGTCAGAAAGGGGTCTGTGGTTGATTCCCACCCTGCCTTATTTTTTAATATTGCTGTTCTTAACAGAAATGTGTTGGTGGTTCTGTTTGTTTCTCTTTGCTTTCTAAGGATGATGCTATTGAATGAATGACTAAAGTTGCCCCACGCGTGGGTCTTGTTTATCTCTTATGGTGAAAACCTGCCTGCTTCCAAGGAGTTCAGGGTTACTTGAGTCGATCCTCAGAACATCAGACAGTGTACATGTAGTCCTTGACTTACGACCACAATTGAGTGTTGCCAGGGCTTTTTTTCTGTGGGAACGGGGCGGAACTGCGTTCCGGATCCTTTTCGAAGTCCGGATCACGTGGTCTGTCTCCACCAATCGCGCGCTATCACTTCCGGGTTTTTTCGCGCGACGGGGGGTGCGTTCCGGCACCTTTCCTCGGAAGAAAAAAAGCCCTGCTGAGAACAATCAACCAATGGAACAGCTTGTCTTTGGAAGTTGTGGGAGCTTCATCATTGGAGGCTTTCAAGAAGAGATTGGACTGCCATTTGTCAAAAATGGTGTAGGGTCTCCGGCGGGTGGGGGGGTTGGACTAGATGACCTACAAGGTCCCTTCCAACTCTTAATATTTTATCTGTCCAATCATAAAGGCTTTGAATGTAAGTTGAAAGCAGCTGTATAGTTAAGAGTATTCGTTCTCCAAATTCTCCTTTATTATGATTTCTCTACTGCTCAATCCAGAGATTTTGGGAAGTGTATCTTCTTTTCACCTATTTTTCATATTTTTAGATTGATGATAATAGCAGTTTGGGCTCTAATTGTAACTATAGGTAACCCTGATAGCACAACCCTCTCCCCAAACTATCTTGCCCTTAACTATAAGTTGTCTGCAGTTTAAAAAGAAACAGCAGGCTATAATAAAAACATGGCCACTATCCCTCCATTTTTTGACAGCTGCCTTTAATAAACTATAATTTGTCAGATGGAATATGTTACTTACAAATATTAGCCAGGAATATATGCAAGGAAGGTGAATACATAAAGGTGCCACTTTGGACTTTTATGGAAATAACCTAGGAGTTGCTAATTGAATGTGTATCTACTTGAAGAACTGTTGTGTCATGGAGAAGGTTGGCCCGGCTGTCTTTCAATTACCTACCTGCATTTGAATAATAAAAGTGGTGAAATGTTACATGAAGTGCTTTGCCTTTTGATAAGAGCAATCCAAAATCACAATATCAATGACAGACATTATTTTTTTTTTCAAAATAGGCCTTTCATTTCTCCATAGGAATATAAGCAACTACACACAAGGCATGAATGTATTTTATACTCCTTACAAAATCATAAAATTGGTCCTCCAAGTGGCAAAGGATTAAGACATCTTTATCCAGACAGAAGGGGAATTAGGAAGAGGCTTTGGTTTAGTTTGAAGGCATACTTCTGAAGTCATGGGCAAGAGGAGCTCCTCCATTATTTGCATCACAATTAAAAGTTGCAGAAAAAGACAAGCTCTCCCTGAGAATTATCCCTGTCAACAACGCTGATGGTGTTTTGAATGCAGTAGAGGCAGCATTTGGAGATCCCTTCACAACTTTCCAGAGTGTCCCAGTGGTGTCACAAAACCCTTTCCACCATGTCTTCCTGATGCTCATTCAGGAGCCACTAATAATACGGGCTAGCCGGTTGTGTATTTGTCCTTGCACTGGTTCACATGTCAACACCTCGCCGTCTACTGTCATAAAGCCCTTGGGCTCTAGGGGCTCCAGCCGAAAGGCTTTCACAGGCACGTAGTGGATATGAGGACTGTTAAGAGCCGACTGAGTCCCTTTCTCCACGGCCATGAATAACCTGAACATTCCCATCCGGGAAATGCCAGCAGTTACATAGAAGAGATGGATGGCATCATCAAACAGCTTGGCTGTGGGAGCTATATTAAAGTCTGTTCCCAGGTGGGATTGCTGAATGCCAACTATAGAAACAAATTCCTCCTCGGGGACGACAGTCCAGTGCTTGGGAACTGGCTGCTCAAAGGGTACCAACAAGGAGTCTTCCAGCCCAGAATCCTTCAGGAGGGAAGATGCAGGCTGAGGGAGGATGTTGACAGGAGATTTCCCGTTAGCAGTGGAGACCTGGTGAGGATGTTGAGGTGAGGGGCAGGTATTCACCTCTGTAGGAGGCAAGGAATTCGAGGCAGAGCTTTGTACTTCAGCTGGCAGGTAGGAGAGGCGGCCCTTGTAAACTTGGAGTGAAGTGAGAAGTTGGAAGGTGCCCAATGTAAAACGGGCACTGCCCAATTTACGGTACCTCTCGCTGGTAATGTCCACATCAGAGACAAAACCCCAGCCAAAGCTAAGGAAGGAGAAGAAACGCTTGCCTGAGGCCGTGCGGAGGGAGACGAGGTCCATGGGAGCATGCAGGCCTTTGCATAAGAAGTAGGTGCAATTCATCAACAGTTCCTCCTTTGCCACATGACTTTTGCTGCAATGGGGGAAGAGAGGGAAGGACAGCCTAGGTTAAACCATGATTTCTTGAACAAACCACTCCTAGTGCCCTAGTAACTTTTGGGGGCGTAACGTTGAGCTATACATCCCAATCTATACTTGCAAATTTAGGATTCACATTTCATGCTAAGTCAAAACTAGACAAGTCACTTCATTACTTAGTGGGATGTGTAAGCCCACCCATGGGGAGAAGTATAAAGTAGTACAGAAAACCAGCACCAGACTACTGTTCCAATCTGTTTAAGATAGCATTAGCAATAGCACTTAGACTTATATACCACTTCACAGTGCTTTTTACAGCCCTCTCTAAGCGGCTTAAGCATATACTAAAAAGCATGACCTACCATTAAAGCAGCCTCCTCTCTTATATATTACAGGCTCCCAGCTGACCTCCCCTGCTCCTTAATGCCAGGGTTGCATGACATGCATCCGAAATCCCTCCAAATATCACCCCCAAAATAAAATGTTTTCATGTAACCAAAGGAGAAAACCTAAAGTCATCTGGAGTAATCATGTTCACAGTGGGTTTGTAGATGTGCTCCTCACAAGCCAGAAAGAAAGATCAGTGCCTCCCTCTGAAGGCAGCTGCTACCCTAGAATTGTTTTCCTTTGCTTGATTTCTCCCATCATAAACATGCAAGAATATTGAACTTGGATGAACAGCTGACCTCATATCTGTAACATCTACTATATCCAGGTCAGGGCTGTCAAACTAGCGGCCCGGATGTGTCACACGCTGGCCGCGCCCATGCCCAGTTTAGCGAAGGGGGGGAAAGTCACGATAAATCACATGACGATGCTGTGATGACATGAGTTTGATACCCCTGCATTTACGTGATGCTACTTGCATATGGCAAGTTTATATAATGAGAGTCATCATTATTGCAGTGGGTAGCAAACCCAGAACAGAGATAATACGAATTCTCGTACAATCGAAACACTTCAGAGATTCTTGATAAGTGACCTCTTACTATTGCCTTTAGCTAAAAGCTTCTTCCAGCAACCCAAATAAGATTTAAGATGCCATTGTCACAGCAGTAGCAGTTTAGGCTAGAGATGAAAGTTGTCAATGACTCCTTCTCCTCGAATATAGAATAACAGAGTTGGAAGGGACCCCGGAGGTCATCTAGTCCAACCCCCTGCTCGAGCAGGAGAGTCTATTCCAAATATTAGCCTCTACCTAGGATCGAACT
>JAOYMU010000098.1:12542742-12557064 GCA_025802295.1 Psammodynastes pulverulentus
TTAGGCTAGAAACAACCCCAGAATGTTTCCTTCCTGCCTTCCTTACAGGATTAGCCCTGTAAAGTGGGGGGAAAAAAGGAAATTTCTTCCAACAACCGGTTCTCTGAACTGCTTAGAAAATTAACAACCGGTTCTTGCGAATAGGTGTGAACCTCTTGAATCCCACCACTGGAGCATCCAATGGGGAAGGTTAATCTACTGCAGTGAAGACAAACACTCTCTTTTTAAAAAACACGTCATTATACATTCTTATCAATCTTCTCTATGACACATTTCTTATCCTCTCTTCTGAATGATCTCTTAGAATTAAAGAGATGCCCTGCTCTTGGAGAAGAGGCATCCCAATACCAATTTCTCAACAAGGGAACCAATCAACTGCTCAGAATTTAAATATAACTGTTGGAAGAAGGATCCCTCTGGGCTCAATTCCAAGTGGGGAGAAAGACACTGGAAACATGGAGACTGCTTGGAAGGATGGTTTAATGGTGGACAGGACCACATCATGGGTTTGAAGTCCTGGGTAGCTGATCACATAGAGTGGAGAGTGAGATATATTTATACCCTGTCTTGGACTTGGAACTTGCTTCCTGTTCCTGTGAAAGAAATATATTCTGATTGGTTGTCAGACTCTCATGCAGGGGTAATTTTGTAGGTTGTCTTGAGTCCCAGGCTTGGTTGAACCTTGCTGGGTGATGTAATCTTTCCAGGTGCCATGTGGTGAGATGGGTAGAGGACTAATCCTATCATGTCCTGAGGGCCTTGTCTTAATCCCATCACCCTGGAGCTGAAGTGGGGGGCAGGGAGCTGCAGGGAACTGCTTTGTCTTTAAAAACATATTTCTCTTTTTCCCATCCAGGGAAATATAATATTCTGCCTTTTTAACATTTCCTAGAATATTTCATTCTTCTAGGAGAGGGATGGGTGCTAACTTTCCACAACTCCAAACCAACAACCAATCACATGACCAACTGACCACACTGGCACACAGAGCATTTATTTATAAGCTAATGAAAAGAGGACAGGAAAATCCTGCTGGTGATGTTACCTAGTCTGGTAACAAAACGTTCAGAAACAAAATTGAGACAACCTTGGAGGGCAAACTACCACTGCCAAAATCTAAAACCCACGCTACAAGTATTTTCTGTTATTTCACCGGTTTCTCGAGTTCAAGATTCATGATCTGTGCATGACATCAAAGTGTAAAGAGAGGAAATGGCCCAGATATTGTGAAAGTCCAGGTGGTTATGAGGAAGAGCACAGGGATCCAGATTGAAAGGGCAAAACGAGGTTTTGGAGCATGCAGGGAAACGGTGTCGCCCTTATCAGGAAGGCTTTAAATAGCTGCTTCATTTCCTGAGCTTGTATGGCTGCCTCATACACAATCCCAAGGAAAGCACTCCTGAATCCCAATTTTTATCCCTGAATCCGGATCTCTGCACTCCTCCTCCAGGTCAACTGTGCTACCTTTCCTTCTTTGCACAAACGAGGATGCTGGGAAAAAAATAGGAGGCTTGTTGTGCTCCTCAACAAAGGTATGTTATATAAATATAACAAGTAATATCAAACCCCCCCCCAATAGAAATATCTAAATATGGTACCTGCAGGAAACTAGTATGACAGGAAAAATGCTAGACTAGGATCTTTGTAACTGCCGTCTAATTTTCCATATGTGGCGAACTGTTCTTGATGAAAGAGCCCATTGAGTTCCTACTGACAATATGAGGGAGGGTGGGCAGGGCCCTACTCGGTTTGTTATTTTGAGAGGATTTATATTTGGATGGCAGAGGGGGATAAAAGTGATGTTTGTCTGAGGACTGCTGTGAAAGTAGAGAAGGCATGAGCTGAGCTTCAAGTGACACTTGGAATAGGAAAACCTTATTGTTCTGTCTCTTGAGAATTCTATACGCTTCCCTTCTGATGGATAGTTTACATAGAATAACAGAGTTGGAAGGCCCCTTGGAGGTCATCTAGTCCAACCCCCTGCTCGAGCAGGAGAGTCTATTTCAAATAATAGCCTCTACCTAGGATCGAACTCACAGCCTCCTGATTGTGAGGGGAGAGCTCCACCTCTAGGCCACCACACCTTTGTTGCGGTGGATAGGACAAAAACAGGTAGCAATCGGATACAGAACCATGGAGATGATTCCATAGTAAGCTGGTGGGGGCGATTCAAGAAATTTATTTGATCCACGTCCAAACAAACCCAATGGCAAAACATCCATTATTCTCTGCACATATTTTTACCTTAGTCAGAGTAACCTGGACGGTACTAGGGAAAGATGCTCAGGACGAAGCACCTGTCCTGCAACCACATCAGGTGATTCTGTAGATTTATTTGCAGGTATAATGCCACACATTCCCTGTGAGTTTCCTGTGGCGAGTGAGATGGGCATCTTGTGTCGTAATCTGGGGATTCTGCACAGAGTGGAGCCTGAAGAAGCAGCTGAGCTGATCTATAGTTCAAGATTACCAAACTGTGAACTTGATCCATGCGTTTTTTTGGTTCCCGGGGGCAGCCTAACAGGGCAGAATGGCTAAATCTAGGAAATAATCAATGCCTCTTTATGGTTATAATGCTGTCTGCCTTGAAGCAGGTAGGTGGTATGTTCTGTTGAAGAAGCCTTCTTTAGATTTGTCCTTCTTTCACTCAGTAACCAACTTTTCCCTTTCAGGAATAGTTATTAAGAAGTTGCTGGGGAACCATGGAAGATTTTGGAGGAAATAAATATCTGAATCCTTTTCAGTTAGGTTTCTGGTCCAATCATGGGAAATATTCTCTACTGCTTGCTTTGGTCAATGGCTTAGTCAGGGCTTGGATGGGGTGGGCGGAGGAGGGTGTTAGAACTATAAGTGGCATTCAATACTGTATCACTGATCATCTTTCTGGAGTGTCTATGGGTTGGGAGTGGCAGTACAATTTCATTCCGCTCCTATCTGAGTTAGTTAGTTCACTTTATTGTCATTGTACCTCGTACAACGAAATTAAATACCTTCTTCAGTGTACATGAATATAAAATAAAATGCAAACACAAACACACATCCTTCTCATTCTATACATTGAATTGAAAACCAATGCCAATTGCCAACCAGTTGCCAATCATAGCGGTGATAGAGGAGAAAACCCCAAGTCTTTGGATCTTTTTTTATAAATTTCTGCAAGACTTGGTACTCTCCTTTATGTTACTGTACGTTTTTATGAAACATTTTACAGAAACCACCTGTCAATTGGGGAGTACTTTTAGAGCAGGGGTGTCAAACACACATCATCATGGGACATCGGGACTTTCCCCTGCTTCACTAAACCAGGCGGGGGTGTGGCCAGCACGTGATGCATCTGGCCTGCGGGCTGCGAGTTTGTCAGCCCTGTTTTAGAGGATTCACCAACATACCAATAACACTCAGCTTTTACAGTGCTGCCTCAGGCTCTGTATGTGTCAAAGATGTCATGGAAATTTTTGAAGATACCTGGATCTGGATGAAATGAAACAAAATCCTATCAAGCCAAGCCCCAGTTGTTATTTGCCTGTACAGGGATGGTGTGCTTTTAAAATGGTCCCTCCAAAGTCCCTAACAGCAGAGTACTTCTATGATATTGCTTTTGAGAGTTATTCTGCACGGGATCACAGTCTCTGATTTAGGCATCCTCTTGGACTCTCAATTCCCAGTGAAGCAGCAGGTAGGAATTCTGGCTGGGGGGGGGGGGGGCTTGGCCAAGCTTCTGATGGTATCCCAGTTACAATCCCACCAGAACCAGGATGCCCTGGTGATGGTAACTTACGGTACTTTTTGATAATCTCACAGCTGAACTAGTGTAATGTGCTACGTACGGAGCTGCTTTTGGAGACAATACACTAGCTGCAATTGGTACAAAACAACAGCTAGATTGTCGACTGGACAATCCCCCTTCGTATAGATCCTTCTGAGGTCAGTAAAATGAGGAGCCAGATTGTTGGGGAACAATATGCACATAATGTAACCTTCATTGTAAACCACCCAGAGAGTGCTGTAAATAACTATGGGGGAGGTATGTAAGCCTAAATGCTATTGCTATTTCTCCTCTTGTAATGTGAACTGTCAGAGATGGCATCTACTGAAGGAGGAGTTATCCCGATGACAGTTGTACCTTTTACAGCAACCTCCTGCTTTGTGGTGCTATTATCTTTTAATAGTACAACCCCAAAATGCTATACAAGTGATATCACTTGCTGAAAACGATGCCTCTGGCCTCCATGAGCCTCTGGCTCTTTTCCTGAATATTGGCTGAACTGGGACCCTTCTCCAGCATCTGAGCAGTTCATGTGAAAGGGAGAGCAGATGTGGAAGTTCAGCACAGCGACTTCCAGGATAGGGGAAATCTAGGAGGAAAAATGGAAGCAACAGGAACAAATCAGCCATGAATGCTGAGAATTCTGGAACAGCTAGTCCTCGACTTACGACCATAATGGAGCCCAACATTACCATTGCCAGGCGAGCCATTTGTTAAGCAGGTTTCCCCCATTTTACGACTTTCTTGACACAGATGATAAGGGATTCAATGCAGTTGTCAAGTTAGTCACATGGTTGTTAATTGAATCTGGCCACCCTTTGCTTGTCAGAAGCTTGCAAAAGGTGAGCACAGAACCCCAGGACATGCAACCGTCATAAACGTGAGTCAATTGCCAAATATCTGGGTTTTGACCACATGACCATGGGGATGCGGCAACGGTTATAAGTGTGGAAAATGGTCATAAGTCACTTTTTTCAACGCTATTGTAACTTTGAACGGTCACTCAATGAACTGTTGCATGTCAAGGACTACCTGTATGATAATATTCAGAAGACATGGTCTCTCACTGCATTTATAGGGTGTCTGCCCTTTAGCCCAACCGAGTTAATGTTGTCTCCTCGGGCGCTTACTTTCGTTAGCTGAGACCTTTTAACTGGAGATGCTAATGATTGAATGATTGTCTTTCTGTTGAGTTATAGGCTCTCTTTTCAGGGCAAGGTGTGGAGCCAGCCAGGAGGTAAACAGAGAAAGCAGGGAAGCTCTTAGAGGTGAGGTATTATCTGCTGTTGGCAGAACAAATGCCAAAAGGCAAGGACAGCTTGATTCTTGTGTATTTCTGACTTGGTAGCAAGCCAGATTTGGCTACAAGTCTCTGCATAGCGATTCTCAACTAATCTGCTTGGCAACAGCAAGTCTATCTCTCTCTCTACCTCTTGAGGACAGAGCTGAATCAGTTAATGTTTGGAGTTCAGTTTCCAGCCTCTTCTGCCACAAAACAGGTCAGACTGGTCCCCTTCAAGCCAAGTCCCACCACCACCACCATCACCTTGACATCATTCATCTGGTTTTTTTTTTTCCCAAATGAAAAGCTGTCTTTTCGCAACGTGGCAGCAAAAATAGAACTCCAGCTTCCCAAGTTTCAGATCCTGCAACTTTTTTTGTTAAAAAAGCCAACATTTGCAGGTGCCATGGGTCAGTCAGAATTTGTTCACCAGCCCGATGTTAAGGTAAGGGGAAAAAACGGGGAAGGAACCCCATGCGTAATTTTTTTTTCATTCAACGTTTATATATGGAACACGTTAAGTTTGATTTCTTCAGGACTAAATTAGGCTGAAAAGCAATTTTTTCTTTGTGATCTGCTGTTAGAACTATATTTGAAAGTATCCCATTATCAAGAAGATCTGTTTGACAGATCTCTTCAATAGCTATTCATTATCCATGTTTGTTTGAGCAATATATTTTCATTATTCTCCTTTTTGTTTGATTGTGGCTCCTCTGTCTGGAGTAGGGGAGCCAAGTTATTCTTAAGTGCTGTTATATCAGACTCTTCGCTCAGAAGATTGCAACGATTAAGATGATTCTTCCTAGCGTGTGATTAAAATCAAACCTCTCCAGTGAAGTGACAGGCTGAATTTTCAAGAATTGAAATGTTGCTTAGCGGGGTATTGTGACTAAGGTGTTGGATGACATTTAGGGAGACTTGGCTTCAGGTCTCCATTCTGTTATGAAATTGTTTAGGTGACCTTGTGCCAGTAATTCTCAATGACATAGCCAGATTGTGGTTGTGTAGCTAAGTTTGGGAGAAGGAAACATGGATTTCCATTTCCAGGAGAGAAAAAAAACCCATAGGAGATGAAACTAAGTAAAACAAATCTATAAGTAAGGAATAAGATAAAGGGGGAAACACTTCTAGGTTTAGTTTGGCTTACATAGCCGTGGCGTGGGTATGGATACACATACGCATATGCACATACATACATAAAGTGTACCAAAATTCCAATATGTCTTATGTATTCTTTCTTTTTTTGAGAGAGAAAACGTTACTTAGTACTGTATTTAGGAATGTTCAAAGGTTATGCCTCAAACAAGTAAGGACCTGTTTAGAAAAAAAAACATCGTTTAATGTAATTTTTATAACAAATTATTTATGGCTCCTATCTTTTGTTACAGTATATTCTTTGTGTGTGTGTGTGTGTGTGTGTGTGTGTGTGTGTGTGTGTGTGTACACCTTTGAGTCAGTTTTTGATTTCTGCCTGGACAAGTCGTTGCAGTTTTGTTGGCAAGGCCATTTGGAAGTAGTTGCCATTACCTGCCTGCTTCCTAGGGTTGAAGCAACTAGCCCAAGGTCATCCAGCTAATTTTGTGCCTAAAGTGGGACTAGAACTCATGGTCTCCTTGGTTTCTAGTCTGGTGTATGTATTTGGGAATAAAAAAAAAATCTTTAGTCCACCCCCAACCACGTGGTGATTGACTGACAGTGGATTCCGCCTTCCCTGAGTGTGACACAGATATAGTTTGAATAAGAGAATGGTTATCTCAGGATGAGGGACAGCTCTGTAGCACATTTGCATGAAGAGAACCGCAACAAGGTTTCTGTGTGTTTTGGTTTATTTTCCAAATGTGGTTGGGTGAAGTGGTTTAATTAACCTAGCAGAATTCGACCTTTTTTCTTCTGTTTGTTTCGATTTTTCATTTTGAATTGTGAATGCCAATTCTTAATTAAGTACCCTTTTAATCAAAATATTACAAGTAAACCTAGCTGGATTAGACATCTATATAGTCAATACATTATTGATTCTAAGGATCAGCAGCTGAAAGGGTATATTTGATGTATTTGGAGGGGTTGCTAATCTAGCCCAGAAAGAGATCTTTTGTGTGTGTGTGATAATAGATTTTGATGTTCAGTTTAATGGACCAATGAGAGGTTGTGGTTAAACAGTATCCAGCATATAGTGTTTAATGACTTGGTCATTAAAATTATATCATTTTGTAATGGCTTCAGACAGCTGGGGAGCGACATCAAAATGGAATAAAAACGGTGCCACTAAAAAACAGTTGGGTAGGGGTGTCAAACTCAAGGCCCGGTGGCCAGATCTGGCCCACAGGGTTCTGGAAACAGCGGACCGGTCCATGGTGCCACTGCCAGTGAAAATGGAGCCTGTGAGGGCCACATGTGGCCCTCCTAAGCTCCTTTTTCCCTGGCAGAGGGTTGCAGGAGGCTGTCCCAGCCAAAAATGGAGCTCAGGAGGCCGTTTTTGCTGGCAGAGTGCTTGTGCCACCACAGGGTTCCCTGACACAAGTGACATCATGCTGGCCACACTCATTCGAGCCCCACCCCCACCTCAAAGCCAAACACAACCGTGATACGGCCCTCAATGAAACCGAGTGTGACACCCCTGCAGTAGGGAATCAGTGACATGTTCCAAGGGAGTCCAACAATTTACAGTAGTGAAAGAATCATTTTGTATGTTTTGTCCTCTTTTGTTAAAAAAAGAGGACAAAACATACAGAAAATCCAATCCAATATGTTCAGGAATTCTCAGTGATTGAGAGCAGACTGAGAAAGAAGAACTGAGGAGAGGGAGATGTGTTTAACTGTGATTTAGCTAAGATTCACACGATGATTTAGAAATCTCAGTGAAAGGGTTCATTCAGTAAACTAAGCCAAAAGCAGATGGATCTCATTATGGTATATTATCTAGGAGAAATATAGAGCTGGTTGGTTGGAATCTCAAGCAAGAATAAGCTAGGCACCCAGTCCATCTACCAGCAAATCCCCCCCTTATTTGTGATAGAAGGAGAATTAGACAGAAGCTGGCTTTTATTGCAGCCCAAATATTTCTCCCTGTGTTTTAAACTCAGCATGCCCATTATACATTTACCTGTCCATAAAGGAGATAATTTACTGGAAATTTATGACCTTCTGGACCTCAACTGGCACCTGGCTCACTGGTGTCAAATGGAAAATCGCTTACATTTTCAGTATTATCTTTGAGTACAGAAGGTGGCACCTGGCCCTTGGTACGAATGCCAGCCAGTCACGCCTACTTGGCTGATGTAATTGCATCAAGAGATTGCAGACTAGGCAAGATTTTCTTTCTAAACCAAGGCTTGCAGCAATGATGGGAATTTCGGCTGTGTTTCTCGGAATAGCCTGTCCTTTTCTTTAAAAGCGTAGATTTCTTTGGGTGGGGTTTTCTGCCCTCATCCTAGTTCAGAAATAAAAAAAAGGAAAGGGAATCGGTAGTTCACATGATTAATATAATGTTTGATCCATGATTCTAGTTTTGAGCGATTTCAGAAGAATGCGATCCTTCTCCCCTCCCCAGTCTGTCCCCCAGTCTTGTGTTGCTTAAAAGCATGCTTGCTCTTATGGCATAGTGGAGGGAGAAATCCCTGGTTATAGAAAGGGATAAAGTGGTGTCCATTTTTTGCTTTGCTGTCCTTGCAACTTTCCTTATGGCTGTGATACTTGATTGGTCAAGAAATCAGAAGGAGCCAGCTAGCATGTTCTGACTAGCAAATGTTATTAAAAGGCATAAGCGTTGGTGAGCTGCTGCTCCATCAGTTGCACCTGGTGGAATTATGGCTCATGAGAACGTCCATCTTTAATACTGTTGGTCAGAAAAAGTTCTACCAGACTCCTTATTTTTTCATCACCGTAAACTAACTTCGCTGTTCTCCTCCAATATTTGATCAGTCAAGGTAAATGAAAAGGCAACAGTGACCAGCCTAGTGGTTTTTCTTTTTCTCTCCCCTGCATGAATTCTGGGCATAAACATGTCCCATTTTGGCTTATTGGCAAAAGGAAAGAAGACATGAAGAGGCCTGGGCAGAATTGGGGCATGTCAGGTTGGCCTCAACCAGCAGACGGTTTGCCTGTGAGTTGCTGCTTCTGCTTGGAGCCCAGCCCAGCCCAGGCTGGAGGCACTGTTGCTCACTCCAGCAGCTGGCCAGCCCTTGTGATGTTTGTCGTGTAAACAGGTTAAGAGGCGGGTGCTGTTTGTGCTCCCCAGTGAGGGAAATGAGCAGCCCTGATGAGCTGGCAGGACACCTTGGGAGGGAAGGGAGAAAGTGTTCTCCTGGAGGACATTTCTTAGAATCCATAAAACACACACACACACACACACACATATGAGTGGTGGCTCTATCGCTTCCTGAAATCTCCACCGCCGAGAAAGAAAGGGACAAAGGGGCTTTTACGTCAAGCCTAGACTGGTACTCTCAGGGCTGAGATCATTTTCAGTGTTTGGCTCAGATTGAGAAGCAAGAAATAAAAATAAAGAGAAGTTTCCATCACTCTTGAGGAGATAATAGATGCACATAAGGCTGAATGTGCTTCCTAAGCCTGCCTTGGTGTGGCTTTCCACACTGCTGGCCCATCTTCTATTCTGTTGCCTCTGCTTGAGTTGCTTACCATCATTAACAGAATAATAGAGTTGGAAGGGACCTAGAGGTCTTCTAGTCTAACCCCCTGCAACAAAGAGAGAGCCAAATCTTTCTTGCTTCAAGGACAATTTTGGAAGACAGGCTAGAGTTGCTTAATAGTGAGATGAGCAGCATATACAGTACATTTAATAAACAAACCAATTCAACCAAAGTATATTCCTGTCAGCCCTTATCGTTCCTCCTCTGTGCTGATTAAATCTTGCTCTGTCAGCCTTCTTTCACTGATGTATGTTTCATAACAGTGGTATGGCATCATTTTTCATAGCATAAGAAGAAGGTCTCTCTTAAGCTAGGTTCAGCCTGTGGTTTCCCAAAACTCTTTGGCTTTTCTTGCCAATGTTTGGGATGTGGCTTGCCATGAATTTCTTGCAGGATTTAAAAATATACCTTTGAAGTTAGCATACAGTCCTCTACTTCCTGCTGATCTTCCCTCCAAATATACTACAGTATGAGCCAGATGAAACCCCTAATTTTGAAATTAGTCAAAATTGGCCTCATGCTGCCACCTGCATGATTTTCATCAACATGTTAAAAAAAAACTCCTCAGATGGTATGTCTTGAGTGGATAATAACACTGCAAAGTTCACACATTTTTCCTGAAGTTTATATGAATCAGGTAAATTAATGTGGTTATTATCCCTTCAGGAGAAGAGAAAGTTGTCTAAACTTGTGTATGTGGCATGCCCCCAGGTTGTTTTTAAGCTTAGTTAAATAGACAACATATTATTTATAAGCATCCTGATTTATTTCATCTACGCTATTTGCATATTAATTAAATAATGGTTATGAAGAATGTGTTTATGGATTACATATGATTTGCTATTACACATGACAGCAAGTGACACTTTGACAAGACTATTTCTATGTATACTATAATCTAAAAAAAAAATTTCTATAGGATGATGTATTGTTGGTATTTAACACCAGATAAATTATCTAAGATGTATAAAGGTATGTCAAATGAATGTTGGAAGTATAAAAGTAAAGAGGGAACTTTTAATCATATATAGTAGACATGTGATAAAGCAAAAAAATACTTTAATACAGAAATTTTTTGAAATGGAGATAAAAATGAAACCAGAACTTTTTCTTTGGGGTTTAATGCAAAAAGAATTGGGGGGGGGGAATTGGAACTTTGTTATTATATATGTTGACCGCAGCAAGACTATTGTATGCACAAAAATGGAAGGACACTTCGATCCCTACTATGGACGAATGGTTGCAGAAGTTGATGGAATTGGCTGAAATGGCAAAATTGACCACTTTGTTTAAAGAAAAGAACGTAAGTGCTTTTGTTTCCACACAGAGACCACTTCTGAACTTCGTGCTTGATGTGGAAAAGAATGAAAATCAGACTTTGGGTTTTACTGATTAGATAGATCTTTATAGAAATGGCTCATTCATATTATTATGAAAAAGCAAAAAGTTGTGATGCCTTATTTTACTGTAATAGAGAGAGTCGGAAGTCAATGCTTCTTTTTCTACTTTTTCTTATCTTCCCTCACTTCTCTTTCCCTTTCCCCCCACCACTGCTTTTCTGTTTACTTTGTATTTTGTATTTTATGATACTTTATAATTCAATTTTAAAATGTTGACAGTGAGAAGAATATGTCTATGTGAATGAAAAGGGACAATTTTTTAAAAGAACTCTGAAACAGGGCAGCATAAGCAGTAAGTGAGCAGGGCGAGCAAGCAACATTTCATCTCATTGCAAATAACATTGCTTACAAAATGTTTTGTGACAACATTTTATCAATAGAATTGAGCAGGAGGAAGAGACAAGGAAGAAAGGAAAAGCAGTGCATTCTGACAAGTTGGATGGTCAGCTGCAGGTATGAAAAAGTCATAACAGCTGCTGATTCCTTCCAAGGGCTGAGTTCTAAGAACTACGGCTGCTTATTATGGGTGATTGAACAACTCCTCTCTCTGCGTAGTACAGATAGTCCTCGACTTATGACCACAATTGAGCCCAAAATTTCTTTAGCTAAGTGAAACATTTGTTAAGTGAGTTTGCCCCATTTTATGGCCTTTCCAGTTGTTAAGTGAATCACTAGTTGTTAAATTAGTCAAACTGTTGTTAAGTAAACCTGGCTTCCCCATTGACTTTGCTTCTCAGAAGGTCGCAAAAGGGGTTCATGTGACCTTGGGACACTGCAACCGTCATAAAAATGAGTCAATTGTCAACCATCTGAATTTTGATTATGTGACCATGGGGTTGCTTCAAGAGTCATTAAGTGTGAAAACTGGTCATAAATCACTTTTTCCAGTGCCATTGTAACTTTGAACGGTCACTAAATGAACTGTTGTAAGTTGAGGACTATCTATATGGAATAAAAGATAGCCAATTTCCAGTAAACAGTCAGAATTAAGAAGAGTTTGTTGCTAGAGTCCCTAACAACGTTTTCCTCTTAATGAGTAGTATGTTTTTGGCACATTGAGAGTCTGAGAAGGGAGAACATGAAGAAATAAACATGTTCTGTTAATGGTGTTGAAGAAACAAAAGTGAAGATGAACAGACAGAAATCTATCATCCTGACCTAAAATGTTTATGATTAAGAAAAAGTCAGAGAATGGAGTGTGGCCATCTTTCAGCAGATCAGCGCATATGCAGTTTTATCACATCAAAGAAAAGAGGTGGTACAAAACAGCTGACAAAAGAAAATAAACTAAAGGGACAAATTCAGTGGATGAGCAACTAAAAGCAAGAAGCAATTAGAAGAAACTTTGCACCAAAGGAATTGAGAGACAGCTTTGAAAGGCTCACCAAAGAAACCGCCTCTGAGCATTTATGGAGTGGGGGGGGGGGAAGGAGAGACAATGCTCAATGGGAGACAGAGAACAATTGTGTCAGCTGATGGCCAACGACCAAGAGGAGCCAAAACAAATGTATATTACCTCATGAATTGTGTTGTCTTCCAAGATTAGGGATTGTGGCTTTGAAAATTAGTTTTTTTCCCTGTTGATCCACTTAGGGACAAATAACATTGCAAAGTGCAGCTATAGCTGTATCATTATGCACCCTTGAAGAGATAGTAAGGAAGCTCAAAAAAGATGACACTAGGTAAAGGATGTTGTATGTAGAGAGTAGTTTGAAGAATGCAGATGGCTGGGAATAAGGATAATGAAAGAGATTTAAAAATGTACAGAAGAAAGAAATAGGTTTTAACGGCCTTTAAAAAGCTAGAGGTGTGGAGCCCCTTCGTTTGATTCTTTTTCTTTGTCAGCTCTTTTGTAATACTACCTTTCTTTGATCTGATAAATCATCATATATTTTAATCTGCTGAAGGGTGGACACACATGGTTTCTTATTTAATGACCACTTGTTTAACAATTATTCAAACTTATGCTAGCACTGATTGATTGGTAGTTATAACCGGACTTTGTACTTACAGCTGGCACAGTGTCCTTGCAGTCATGTGACTATGACCCTGGTACGTGGTGTCCAGCTTGTAGTTATGATATTGCAGCATCCCATGGTCAGGTGATCCCAATTTGAACCTTTCCTGCTGGTTTTACACAAGCAAAGTCAACAGGGAGGCTGGCAGAAAATTGGAAGCAATGGTCACGTGAGGTCCTTGCTTAACAATTCCATGCAGTTCTTGCTTAATGACGGCAACCAGGATTGCTGGAACTGCCATCACTAAGCACTGTGGTCATATGGTTTTTCAATTTATGATGGCATTGCTTGACAATGGAGTTCCCAGTCCCAATTTCTGTTGATAAGTGAAGACTACCTCTACAAATAGATAATGTTGGATCGGATTGAGTTCAATGGAGAAAGAGAGGGGAGAACTGAATCTGATTAGGTTTAAAGCATGGTGGCTGGGAGTTGAAGTTAAGTTCAATTCTAGGAATTGGAGTCCACCTGTCTTAACGTTGCCAAGGTTGGACACTCCAGCTTAAAGGAAAATAAGATCTATTACTGTGCCAAGGTGGAGAGGACGAAGCTCTGGTTTTCAGAAGGGAGCAACAGTGGAGGCCGATGGCTTCTTGTGAGGTGGCTGTGAGGGGCTGAAGAAAGAATGTGCCACTTTATTTTTAGTGATGGGTCTTGAAGTAAGATGCAACCAGGGATTCAACAGCCCGCCTTAACTTTTTAGCCTTTGAAAGCCGTTGAGACCTGACTTTTTTTTTAACTGAGGTACTGGGATAGGATTGAATAGGTAAATACAGGTAATCCTTGACATGTGACCAGAATTTCCATTTTTAAGCAAGATGGTTATGTGAGTTATATCTGATTTAGATTTTTTTTTGCTATGGTGGTTAAGTGAATCACAGCAGTTGTTAATTAAATCATCTGGTTGAGTGTAATTATTGAACACTTAATTAGAGAAGCTCTTCAGCTAACAGAGTTTAGTTTTGCTAATGACACGGGTGTCCTTGGCACTAGCATGGTATGTTAAGGTGCTTTCTGCTCCAAAGTACCATAGTAGCACACCTGCTACTTTGCTTTCCCTACAATGTTTAATAATAGCTTGCTGAAGAAGATGCCGTGACTGAAGTCACATATAAGGTGCCTTATAGCAGGGGTCTCCAACCGTGGCAACTTGAAGACTTGTGGACTTCAACTCCCAGAATTCCTCAGCCAGCTTTGCTTTGCTGGCTGA
>JAOYMU010000098.1:12710176-12720538 GCA_025802295.1 Psammodynastes pulverulentus
TTAGTTCAAACAAGAGTCACTGATTTTATTTGGGCTAAAGAGCCATTTTGAATATAAAAGGATAAAATATATATGCATATATATTTAGTACAAAAATCACAAACATACCATGGATTACACCCAACCATCTCTGACCATCTTCCTTATTTTGGAAGGTTTCTTTTGTTATAAGTGGATTCTTGAAATTCTTCATATCATCCCTCTAAAATGTTTGGTCTCTTCTTTAACCTAGCTGACTAGACAGAAGCTAACATAACTATGGGCTGAGACCATGTGATCTTGGATAAGTGGGCAAGGAACAATCATTGTGTGGGACAGATAACTGGCTGGAGGGTTGCATCAATGGTTGCCTACAAATTTAGGCTATCACAGAACAGAAAATATCATTTGAGATTTTTTTTTAAAAAATAAAAAACAAAAAAAAAATATAGGCAGAGTAACTCTGTATGTCCCTTGCAGGAGAACAAAGAAAGATCTACTGCTTCTCCAACCGTCCATGGTCCTGCTAGTTCTCTGCAGTCAAGATTGGAAAGGGATACCAGTTCTTTCCACATCACTTCCTTTGGATACAGAGTCATCTGGTTCTGAGAACATGTCAAGAGACCTCACAGCATTGGAGCAACCTATTCATATCCATTTCTCATTTCTTCCTGAAATTGTGAATGCAACACTTCCAGGAGAACATAATAGCTTTCTACCTGTGTTCCAGAGATCTGTGATGATGTAACCATTATTCAGTCAACCAATCTCTCTTTCTGCTACTGAGATACACCCCACCTCTCAAGGCTGATGATGGAATAAAGTATAAAATTACTTGCTATAATTGCATAGCCTTAGAAATGTTCCTTGCTTGTACTGACTTCTGCTATTGCAGTAACCATTAGGAACATTTCCTAAATAGTCACAAAAAGAGCTGCCTCTACACAGGGATACACTTAATTTTTTTTGATGGAACTATGGGCTGGAGTTGTGCCTCCCCAAAAGAGGAAAGGCAAGGAATAATTTAAATAAATATGTGCTAATAAATAATTATGGAGCAAAGGCACACAAAACAAAGAACACACAAGAGAAATCCACCTTTACATATACATTTAACCCCACAATGCTAAAACTTCCAACTAAAGACTTTAAATTCCTGTGAGTGAAAACCCCCATTCACATTTTATGTGAGATGAAAAAAGAATAACTTAAAATCTGGATAAATAATAAATAATTGGGGGTGGGGGTGGGGAGAAGCCATGGCTTATCTTGGCTGGCACCATTCTAAAATACAGTTATGAAAATAATTCCTCCCATTTCCAGCTCATTTGGGTCTGCTTTTATCAATCCCAGCTTGAAAGTTTTTCAAGTTGGGATGCATGGAATCAGTATCTGAAGGTTTGTTTCTTTTTCACATTCTTTGACAATCTTCCTGATGAGGAACTGCTATAGCACATGAAGTTATATGGCACCTGCTCTGATATATTTATGTGGATGAGGAACTGTGATCCACTAGACATTATTCAATGCCCAGCAGCTGTAGTCAGTATGGACACTGATGAAGAAAGGTAATATGCCCACTTCAAGCTTGAAGCTAATTTCTTGAGTGTTTTAATAGAAAAAGAAAGCAGAATGATATTTTCAATATCATGTTGGAAATGAAGCTCCAATTGAATTTTAGATCCAGGAGCCACCTGGAATTCTAAGGTGGTTAACACAAGACATTGTTCATAGATAACCTTAATAAAATATAAATGAGGGGGGAAAAACACCCCCAAAGCAATCACCACTGTGGCGGTACAGTGGTTAGAATGCAGTATTGCAGGCTAATTCTGCCGACTGTCAGGAGTTTGATCCTGATTAGCTCAAGGTTTACTCAGCCTTCCATCCTTCCCAGGTTGATAAAATGAGGATCCAGATTGTTTGGGGGCAATATGCTGACTCTGTAAATGGCTTAGGGAAGGCTGTAAAGCAGTGTGAAATGGTATATAAGTGTAAGTGCTATTGCTATTATTACTTAATGAATGAGGCTGTAATGGGAATGGGGAAAGATCTGGGTAATGTTAATAACACCGAGGAACAATATGGATTAAGATAGATTGCTTTGATTGTACAATTCCCTACCCTATTTATTCCCTGGCACAATCCTTTATGGGAAAGCTGTACTAATTGTCAACAGAATCTATTTGTCAACAGAAATTAGGGCAGAATTTTACTGAATTGCTCCAGGTGTAATGGCAATTCTTCAAGAACAGTGGAGGCTGAGTTAGCCATCTGGCCTCATTTTGGATCTTCCTCAGAGTCTTGGCTAAGATCTTCCTTAGCCAACAAATTAGGGGTGAAACATGATGCCTGGCACTTCCAAAGCGTCAGGGATATTTGGGAGAAAAAAAAACTTTTTAAAGGTGTCTTCTTTATGGAATTCTTAAGAAAATTTTTAGAACTTTTCCAGAATACATTAAAATAAAGTCTTCTGAGAACTTTTGGCTCGGTTCTATTTTAGTTTTAGTTCCTATGGCAAGAAGTATTGCTGCATGTTCTAATTTCTAAAAACAAAAAGGGGGGATTCCACCTAATATTTAGCTTCCTGGAAACTCTCATGGAGTTGCCACTCATTTTTAATTAAAATTAAGATGGAATCTATCGTTATTGATGACACATGGAATTCACTGGCTAAATAGAATCAAATTCCATTTTTTAATTTCTGGACTGAAAATAAATGGCAATTTTCCATGGGTATGGAAAAGCTGACAACAGTATAATGGTAAAACAGGAGGTCATTCAGATAACCAACCCTGTCCCTATCAACCAAATGAGGCTCTGGAAATGGGATCTCTCACATTCCAGGAAGTTGCTAGTACATGTGCAGTATTCATATGCATACCGTACATTATGCCCTGTATATAACTATAGAAAAGACATGCCTGAAAATATATTGAGCATCCACAGCTAGGTTTTAATTTAGATGATCATGATTTGTTGTACATAAACAGCTCCAGAATAGCAGACAGTGATAAATTTATTTCTATATAATTGACCCCACCAGTTCAAGATGAGCATCCTTATATTTGTTTTCCTTCAGATATATACAGATTATGAGCAGGGTGAGAAATGCTGCAAGTCAACCATTCTCTGGAGTGTAGCCAGAAAAGATTGAAAAGAAGAAAAAAGTGGACCTATACCCTTGCTTGATTTAAGGCTGGAGCAGTTTAGTTTTGTTTGGGGAAACCTACATAGATCTTGGGAGTGATAAAGCTGGTTTGGAGAACATCAGCAGTTCCATTATTGCTATTATTCTGAAGTCCTGAGTGCTAACAAGGACACATCGTTACATATACAGTCGTCATACATACACCCATCCCATTAGTGGAAGTGGGGCACAATTAGTTCAGCATTTCTTCTGGAAACGTCTCAGTTATTTCTTGCATTCAATATGTGAGAGGAGGCTTCTTCACTGCACAATTGAAAAGAGACATCCGCTTAATGAGATGCCCAGTTGCCCCTTTCTTACATCTAAAATCGTTCCCATAGAAGAGAAGGTAATTCATGTACTGTCATAAAAGAGTCAACAATTCTTTTGGTGTGCTCAGATTGGGGTGCTTTACACACTCTCAGTTTTCACCAAAGTCCTTTGGGAAGAAATCACAAAGCCCCACCCACCCACCCACCCTTTATCATGGCTTGATTCTTCATAATCAGGAGATTGAATGTAGAGGCTCATGCTGTCGTGATGAGTGATGATGGCTCCCCAAATGTAGAACTGTATAGCTGAAGGATCTAAACCTAGAGGGCATTCAGGGGTCAGGAATCAGAGGGATGTATCTGATCTTTGAATAATAAGCTAGGATAACATTCCCAACAAGTGGAACAGGACAAAAATCTATAGTGTCTCATAGGGTACCATCTTGTCCCTGTGCTGTTCAGTATTTACATAGAACCATTGAGGAAAGCCATTCAGAATTCTGAAGGGAGAAACTTATGTTACCTGGTGACACTCAGGCACCTCTCCTTTTCTTTACCATTCAACTCTGAGGAAGTAACTGGTAATCCAGAACATTGCTTTAATTCTAAAATGGACTGGAGCTGGAATTAAATCCTGAGCAAAGGCAGAAAGTACTTCTAGCAAATAGAAGATTTGAGGACGTCACTGGCAATAGCACAACTGACTGCCCTGTTTACTGCAGAACTGCAAGATTTAATTCTAAAATTTCCAGTATTATAAGAATGTTACACCTGCTTTCAAATGAAATAGTCATGCAAGAAGGAATCATTGAAACAATAGACTTAAAAGCCCATAAATTAGAGCTACTGAAATAAGTCTAAGTTCACAGAAGTATGGACATTCTTTGCTACCTTCCCCCTCCCCCCCCCAAAGGACTTCCCATGAAATCAGATGGGAATAAAATCCATCATAGTTTGAATAACTTTTTAAATCTACCAATATTTGGTACCATATTTTTGAAACTACCAATTTTTTTTAAAAAAACATGTTTAAAAATCCATTTAAAAACCATTTGCCTGTTATCTCCTTGGCTTATTCACCAAATATTGCACTGAGCTGTGCTCCAACCACATGGTGAGAATAAGAATCATAGGTCACATCTAACGGGAGGTCATACTTGGGCACCGTGGTTGAAAAATGGGAGGCGTGCCCGTGGGCACTGCTCAGGCTAACAGATGGATAGTGGGCCATAAAACTGTATGGTTTTTCTAGGTCTGGAGACCCATCTTGCTTTAAGGAAAAATTTCCACTGATGCTCAGAGGAGGTGTCAAGGGACCTTCATATGCTGGAGATGTGCAGTCTTGGTGATGATTGCCAAAGGAAGTATCCACCAGCGTTTTGAAAGAGGGAGGCTTTAAATGTACAAGGTGTGTCTCCATGCTTCCATAGGGCGGACTGGGCAATCCTGGAGACTGGTAAGAAAAACCATGACTTGGCACAGTTGAATCAGAAACAGGGACTTTCTCCTCGTGTTTCTCCAGGAACAGAGATTGTGGTCCTAACTGGAGACAACCAGCAACCAGATTGCTGGTTGGTTGGGACAAACCTTTGCATAGCATCTCCACAAAACCTTTGCCTTCTGCAGTCTGCCCGCTTTCCAGAACCTCCGACAAAGCCCAAATGTAGTTCCTGGCTAGCCTCAAGGTCTCAATTTTGGACAGTTTCTGCGTTTTAGAATAGCAGGGCATCACTCGCCTCAAGTTATCAAGAGCATCGTTAAGTCCATGCATCCGTGTTCGTTCCCGAGCATTAGCTTTCACTCGGCGGGCCCTGAATCGCTCCAGTCTTGCTTTGGTCATTTTCTTCTTCTTTGGCCCCCTTCTTTTGGGCTTCCCATTATCTTCTTCCTCTTCTTCCTCAACACTGTCATTCTCGTCATTAATGCCAGAAAGCATCTCATAGGCGGCTTGCCGACTGTCTTTGTCCTTTGTTTCATTTTGGGTACTCAACGCTTCATTGATCCAGGATTGAGAAGATATGAGCTCAGCCATCTCTTTGGGCTTGGGGTAGAGTTTGGCCATCTCTTTACCCTGGGAAAAATAACAATACAATCCATATTACTTCAGTGAGACTAAAGAAATAAAATAGGAAGTATAAATATTATTCTTTGTTATAACACATTTAGTGCATTATATAATTCATCCTTGACCTAAGCAGGGTTTTATTTTGAAGACAAGTCCTTTCCTCAAAATTACAACTCACAGAATAATAGGTCCAGCCATAACCAGAGGCTGCATAACTTAGCAATACATAATTCTTTTTTAAAAAAAATATTTTTTATTATTTTTTTTACCTTTAAAAACAAATCATATATACAATCATCACAGAAAGTTTTGACATTGGTTCTCCCATTTACATCTACATGTATCTCTATATGTATATACATTTATTTGCATTTTGCAGTACTATCTTTTATTCCTATTATCCAACCAAATATACCATTTTCCCCAAACCGTATAGTATTCTTTTTCTTCTTTCTCTTGCAAGTCCTTTGTGAGTTTATCCATTTCTGCACATTCCATAATTTTCTTTATAATCATGCTGTCAGTGGGGATACTATCCAGTTTCCAATTTTGGGCATATGTTATTCTTGCTGCTGTTAGTATATATGTATTATAAGATATTCAATTTTTTTCTTAAATTTACCTCTAATTATCCCTAGCAAAAATATTTCAGGTTTACTTTCTATTTTTGAACCAATAATTTCTTGCAACCAGGTCTTAATTTTGTACTAGTATTTGTTTGCTTTCGGGCAGGACCACCACATGAGAAAGAAGGTACTTGGTTTCTTTTTATATTTCCAGCATTCTGGGTTCAGGTTTGGATAAATTTTAGCCAATCTTTCTGGTGCTAGATGCCAACGATAAAGCATCTTGTAAAGATTTTCTTTATATGTGGCTGCCATTATTAGTTTGTAACTTTTCGTCCATAGACTTCCCCAATCTTCTAATTGTATATTATGGCCAAAATTTCTCGCCCAGGCTATCATTGTTTGTTTTACTACCTCCTCTTCTCTATACACAATATACATAATTCTAATGTAGCACAGCAGCTACATGGTGTTGCTTAAAATGCAATGCCTCTTTGCTCTTGCTTTTGCATTTTTTAGTAGCAATAGTTATAGAATGATGGCCATAGTCTGGTGTTCTACTACAGATAATAAGGGAGGTGACTTTGAAAAAAATATGCCAGAACTTTGCCTAGGCAAAAGTTGTGGGGAAATTTTTTTTTTTTAGATCCTGGGGAACAAGATAACATTCAGAAGTGATTCAGGCAAATGCCTCCCTAATTCATGGGACAGTAGAAGAAGGAGAGGAAATATAGTACAATCAGAATTGTAAGATCTTGTTATTATACCCAATCTCCATAAAGTATAGTTCTGGTCTTCCTGTGGGGTTATTTTTTTGGCCTGGTTTTCTGGTTTTCTGGCCTAGTAGGGCTGACAGGCACTATGTCCATGTTTACCTTGGGGGTCACAAACGGTTCTGTAATCAAGTCTTTTCTTTAGATATCAGAACTTAGAGAACTGACTTCTATTAAGCTAAATCATTGGTCTATCTATCACTGTATCTTTAGCAATGTCTGACAATGATTTTCCTGGGTCTGAGGCAACTGTTTTGCCTTCCCAACTTTTGTCTGAGGGATCAAATCTGCAACCTAATGCATGTGGGGCATATTTTCTTTCATGAGAAATCCTGAATTTGAAATTCTCTTTACTTCCCTATAATCTGGTCTTCATTCCTACAAAGGGAAATTCCACAGCCAAGCTAACATCTATTCAATTATGCTTAAAATAAAAGCAGAAATAATTGGATAGGGAAGCTGGCAAATCCTATGTAGGATTTCTAAGGGTTTCACATAACTTCAATAAATGGAATAGGAAGGTGGAGTACAATAGCATCGATAGCTAAATTATAATGAAACTCTATCTGAAATAAAAGAAATAAATCATTCTGGGAAAAGAAAGGATCTGCTTTTAGACAATTATATGTAAACCTTTTGAGAGATTTCTAGGAAAATCTAACAAAAAAGATTGCCATGTTTCAGCTAAAATTAGCCATGACTAAGGTAAATTAAAGGCACTGGAACAAATTAATTAGGATTTATGTGAATTTCGCAATGTTCAGGGAACAGTATTGCTGGACTAGTGGTCAGTATAACACAGATAATTAAAAGTAGGTCTAAAATGTCATCCTTTGGTTTGCTATCAGCATTCAGATGTTTGTATGTTTTTTTTATCAACAAATAGGTTCTTCAACAAAATTCAGTCACATGGTGTTTTTAAGGGTCTGGTTAACAGCAGTGCCCTTTTCCATGACACCCCATTACAGTTTCCCTCATTCCTGGGTTTCTGCCTCCCCCTAAACTTGACTAATCTTCCATGCCTTCTGTCATATTTAGTCCCCCTTGAATTGTGCTTTCTACTGTTATTTTTTATTTATTTCTTTTAGCTTTTGTCAATCTTGGGGTTCTCTTAAGCTTACTGATGCCTTCCTCTTATGTATGCATAGCACCTCTTGGCTACCTAAACATTTATATCTTAAAAAAAAGGAGTTACAGTTATTTAGTATACTGTAGGAAGGATTTGGAACTGGAGAAAATTTGGACATTTTAGGGAACGCTTCACTTCCATTTTTTCTGTTTGCAGACCTGCTTTTAAAACCTATAAAGGGGCAGCTTCTAAGTTTCAAACCAGAATCACATTTCAGTCTCTATGGAGATGAAAGAAATGGCTAGAAAGGCTGATCTGGCCCACGATTTGATGCAAGTTCCTTGAAAACCTGAGCGTTTTTCCTGGTAACCTCATTTACCTTTGATGAATAATGATTGCCACAGTAACTCTGTGGGGGTGGAAGGGAGGAAGCTGCAGCCCAGGTTTCATGATAATCAACTTCTTGTCCAGCTTGATGTACTCATTTAATAAAGCTTAAGGTATAAGCAGCTTTGTTGAAAATGTGCCACCCAACTAATCGGCCGATTGGGTCATCGCCACATCCAATGTAGCAAATCCCACTTTTAATATGCCTGATGGGACTTGTAATATAGATTAGAGAGACAATTAATATGCAACTGGCACCAAGCAGATCCTAATTATGTATTAGTTAAACATCCTGAAAGAAGGCAATGGTAAACCACTTCTGTACTGTTGCCAAGAAAACTCCATGGATGCAGTTAACAGACCTCGACTGCGTCTTTACCTTATGAAGCAATCAGAATGTAATAATTTAGCTTTACCTTAAAATGCAGATACCCTGACTCTACGCAATCCATGGCAGGATTGTCTATTGACAATCAGAGTGAGTGGGAGGATTATTGGAAAGGAAACAAAAAACAGATCACTGGATGACTGTGGACTGTTCAAGCTAACTCACTTGGTTTTCCCTGAGGATCAAATGGGATAAAGAATTCATTCATCTAGATTTCCTAGAAGAAATAATAGATAAAAGTACTACCTTTGCCTGCTGTCTTACCTGCTTTAATTAAAGCAGTGTCCTCAGATCAGGCTAAGGGGTTGTTTATTTCGATTAGGCAGATTTTACAAAGGTACGGGATAAACCTGTCCTTCTGTAATAAGTCTGAAGACTGTCTGATCTAACAATCCAATTACCCAATAAACCTCTTGTGCATTGCTGTTTTTCTGCATCTACCAGGATGACTGGACATAATTGATATGCTTGGGATGCCTGCTGTTATGCTTGGGGTGTCCTCGGCTATGCCAGTTAAACAACTCTGCTAACTTTGCAGAACAAGGCAACTTGACCGAAGATCGTGTTTAACCAAAGTTTAGATTCACTTCCAGAAACTTGCACCAGGGCTATAAAGCACTATCCCAAACAGGTGGGAAATGTGGTATAATGGTGATATTGATCTAGAACTAAGAAATCAAGCTTCAAATCTTCTTTCACCCAAAGAGACTTTGGCCGAGTTATTCTTGCTCAGCCCAATGGATTTCACACATTTGTTGAGATCAGAAGACGAGAGACCCTCCTGTAAACTGTCTTAAACTCGTGGAGGAAAAATTCTAGCTAACTAATTTCCAAACTTGTAACATCTGGTATTTGAAAGACTATGAGAAAAAAAAGTTCTGGAAAGATTGTCCTACCGTAACTGCCGTATTTATCATATCCTGCCTCATTCAAATGGTTTAGATGATACCATCAGGCACCCTGAGCTAACTTGATATCACTTTGGGAACATTCTCCAGTACTTCCAACAGCACTTGGAAGCTCTAAAAGAGATTTCTAATGCAGGGACATCAAATGGAAGGGCCAGAAAAAGTGTGTGATGATGCAGTTTGCAATGCAACTCCTTTGAGGTTGGTTGTGGATGTTGCCATGCAAAACAATTCAAAAGGATGCTTTACAGGCAGACCGTTCAAAGTTAAAAGGCATTGAAAAAAGTGACTTATGACCGTTTTTCACACTTACAACCATTGCAGCATCTCCATAGTCACATGATCAAAATTCAGATGCTTGGCCACTGGTTCATATTTATGATGGTTGTAGTGTCCTGGGATCATGACATCAGCTATTGTGACCTCCTGACACGCAAAGTCAATGGGGAAGCCAGATTCACTGAACGATCATGTTAACTGACTTAACAAATGCAATGATTCACTCAACAATTGTGGCAAGAAAAGTCATAAAATGGGGCAAACTTACTTAACAAATGTTTCACTTAGCAACATAAATTTGGGGCTCAGTTGTAGTCATAACTCAAGAACTTACCTGTATTTGAAATATTGGAAAAGGGAAGCACTTCTCTGAAACTTTTTTCCCAGTCTTTTTTTTATATATATATATTTATATTTTATGATAGGGCTTCATTTAATCCTTTACCATCCTACTTTTTGATTGGCATTTATTTTATTTCTGTTCAT
>JAOYMU010000098.1:12834309-12845385 GCA_025802295.1 Psammodynastes pulverulentus
GGAATAGATTATTCAACTCTAAGAGTTGAAGTCCACAAGTCTTAAAGCTGACAAGTTTGGACATCCCTGGCTTAGGGTATCCTGATCGTTCTTCGGTTTGTTCTCCGCTACTATTGCCCAATTTAGAATATTGCTGATCTAAAAATGTCTTACGTTGCCTTTTGCCAGCCTCCTCGCTGCTTCACTTAGCTAGTCATATGTGCCAACTTGCTATATTGCAAAAAAAAGAAGAAAAAAAAACATAAAAAGCTACGAAGCACACGGTGAAGTTCGTGTTTTGCTTAGTCAGGGGTGGAACAAGGGAAGGTTTGGACCGATGGCGCGGAGGAATCTCGCGTTTCCTTAGGGAGCATGGCTCAGGGAGGAATCGGCAGAGGAAGGCTTGAGAGATTTGGTGTTATCCGGTGGCAGATCCTGCTAAGTAACTGAGATTGCGTTTTAAAAACAACAACAACAACAATAAAACACATGAAGGTTCAGTACATTTCGTTTACAACTGCAACGCCACTCGGTATGCGACGATTCAGAGTAAGCCTGATTTTCAGTGAGGCTTACTCTTAGGTAAATATAGGTCGCAGAAGCAAAGCAGGTGAAAAGGCTCGGAGGCCGGAGGTCGGGCGCGTCTGCGGCTTTTCTCTCGGCGCTCGTCTTTGTGAAGGCATCGCTCAGCCCCGCGCTCCACATCCCGGCTCTCTCAGGCCGCCCCGCGCGCGAGCGCGCGCCACCCTTCTCTCTCTCTCTCTCTCTCTCTCTGTGTGTGTGGGTGTGTGTGTGTGCGCGCGCGCGCTTGTCTCGCAGGGTGGAGCGGGCGGGCGGGCAACCTGAGCGACCAATCGCATCGCCGTTCGCGGAGAAGGAGGGGAGGGGAGGGTGCGAGCGCCCTGGGTGGGAAAGCGAGTGGCGGTGCGCCCGCAGACCGGACGGGCGAAGGGAAGAGTGAGTAAAGGTATAGATATTATCGAGCGCAGCTGGGTGAGCGCCATCGATTTTTCCCGGGACGACGGAGCCGGCATGGAACCCAACAGTCCCCGTAAGATCCAATTTACGGTCCCGTTGCTGGAGCCTCATCTCGACCCGGAGGCAGCAGAGCAGGTTGGTTAACGTCGGGAGCACCTACTTTTTTAGGGGGGGGGTATATCCTCCACCCCGACCCCCCTCTTTCTCCCAATGACAAGTTGAACGGAAAGTAAACCTCAGCCCGAGGTTAACCTTGACTCGGATCTGTTTTCTAGATGGGCTTTCTAATCTCGGGACGTCGTCCTGAAGTAGTCTTGTAAAGCCCGGTCCCCCTAAGCACGCGTTTCCCCATGTATTTCCAGTGAGATTCATTGCTGGGGAAGCGTACTAAAGACAGACTCTGGGCACATGCGGAACACCATCATCTCATCCCTGAGAACTGTTGTGTCGCCAGATTTAAAGTATCTGCACTCCTCGCGTGTGTGAACGTCCGTTTGGGTTTTCAACACGTGGATTGCCTCCGAATCTTCTAGTCCCCCCCCTCCAGAAAGCCCCCTTAACAGAATCTGGTAGAGTAGCCTCTTTCTCGTTGTTGTTCCCCAACTACTAGCCTTAGAGAACATTGCTGACTTTCACACTGGAGGTGACATTGTCATCTTGGTTAGGATCAATGATTGAAAGCCAGGCTTAAACTCTGCCAGTGATGGGACCTTCTTTTGGTATAGGTCTTTCTCCGGCTGCAGTCTTCCCTGGCATTTTATCCGCGTTAACCATTTTCTCCCTTTCCTTACACTTACCCAAATGCCCAAGCATGGCAACATGACTTCGCCAGTCTCAAATTTTCTGGATTCACACAATCATCATCAATTAACTAAACCTCTCCTTAAAATTAACCAAAGTTCAATGGCAGGCTTGTGACCTTTTTAAAGCTGGCCAAAATGGACTAGATCATAGATTGCTGTATGTTGGTACAAGTTGAGAAATTGGAGCTCACAGCCCTGATATATTAGGATTGGGCTTTTCCAACACTGTAAGCAAGGCATAGCTAGCCAAAAAAGCTTCTTCTGGGTTGCAGGAGGAAGGGAGATAGTCTGATCACTGTGGCATGTTATGGGATCGGGGTTGTCAAATCAGCAGGCTGCTTCCATTTGATCAGAAGAGCTCAAGGGGGGGGGGGTTATTTGGGGAAATACATTGTTCTGTGACTGTAGCCGAACTCCCCTCTTCTACACAGTTATTGCAAGTGTTCAGAGTGCTGAGCTCCCATTGTTTGTGGCCCAGAACTGTCACTGATTTTTAATTTAATTGACCTCTTGCTTTCCCTGGCTCCTCCTCTACTACTTTCCATAGTACCATCCTCTGGAAAGAGAGAAAGTGATCCTGCCTGTGTCCCTGCTGTGAGGAGCTTCCCCTGCAGATGAAGCTGCTCCTTATAAATCCAGGCTGCCTTTCCCCTCTCCCCCCTCCCATTTACTGATAGTCTTGTCTCCTGTTGGAAGCTCTTTAAGGAAACAGACTAATCATCCCTAATCCCTTTTCCACTCCCTTTTCATTGTGCTACATATTGATTGTTTTAGATTTGTTGCGATTTCATTATTAGGTTCTAATGATCTTGATAGTCTTACTTAGCTTCAAAATGGATACACAGGAAGCCATATGGGAATAGTTGGGTGGGAGTGGGGAAAAATAACCCACCATAGCTCTCTCCAGTGGTGTCGAATTAACACCTGTAGAACCTGCAGCCTTCCCCGTTCTCCTGTCCTGCCCTACGGCTTTTGGGACAAAGAGTAAAGTTGATTTTTTTTTCAACTGCAGTGCTTTTTCTTCAGTGGATAGAACTTGCTATCCTATTCTGGGCATGTGCCTTCTCTGAGCAATCGTCACCTTTATGGATTAAGTCGTCTTTAGGAACCCCAATCTACTGGGGTTCCTCCACATTACGTTAAGCAATAGCAGTGGTTGGAGGAAGGCAGCGAAACCTAATTGCTCAGGATAGCTTGAGCCTGCGTTTGGAACGACAAGCTGTTGCTGATATATTAACTCTGTCTTCTGAGCTTAAAAAAAAGGGAATTAAAATCTCCTTTGAGTTGAGCTTGACCTTTTATAACCTCATAAATACGTCTGTGCCATTTTCTTCATAACAGTATGGAAATTATTTGCAGCTACCTACTTCTGGCACGCTAAAAAAAAATCCTGGTCTAGCCTGCAGCTGTGGATTTCCTGCATAGGAACTGACTGTATGCTGGGTTCAGACAAGATGGAGAGGCAGCTGTGGCAGGTTTCTCCATCTTTTCACTTCACCAGCTTTCTTGCACAGGCAGTCCCTGTCAACAAGGGACAGCTCAGAGGCTTGATTCTTTCTGGGAAGTATCCCTGAGGAGAGTTTTTGAGAGAAGCTAATAAAAGCTGACCTTTAGAACAAAAAAAGACCAACATCTCCTCAGTGCTTTCATCTACAGGTACAAGAAAGCAAAGTCTTAAAGTAAGCCTGCTTTAGATGCCATTCTTCTACCTGAAGAAATCAAGACTGCCTTAGCAAAGGCCCCCATGCCTTCTTTCATCAGAGAACAGAAAATTCTAAATTCTATCCTTAAGTTTGAGTACGGTTAAAAAAAGAGTGGGAGGTTGGGAGTTGTTGAGAAAATCTGGATGGCCTTCTTCCCAGTGTAGACAGTCCTGGGCTTATATTTTTTTGATTTAGCCAAACCCAGGTTCAAGTGATTCTGTGGCTTTACCAAAAGCTTACTTCCTCCCCAGGTTATCATCTTTTTTTTTCTTTCCTTGACTGAACATCTTGGTCTTCTGGGTCACCATGATACTTTACTGGTCCCACAGCCTGCGGTTGCCTGATTGAAGTTCCCCCGGTGGGAATTAAAAGACATACCTTTCCAGAGGTGTGGTGATTTGGCTAAAATGGATTGGATTAGCTTTGGATGACATCAAGGGTAGTGAGAAGCATTTGTGGGAAATGAAGGATTGGTTTAGGCATCCTTGCCCCCACATTCTGATTGTCTATTGTTTTGATTACTTGGAGCTTGGTGACTCATAGCTGTGAATATATGAATTGGCTATATTGAGAAATGTGGGATCCTTGGGGGTCTCTGAGCTTGTTTGTTTTCTTACAGATGTTTCATTATCCTAACTAGGTAACATCATTAGTGCTGAGCTACAAATATTCAGTGCTTTCAATCCTGAGCTACAAATATTCTCTTTTATTGGTATATTGCTAAACTCTTGGCCTTCAGTGAGAGATGCTTCATATTAGGTGTAGGCAAGTGGCACAATCTTCAAAGGTAACTGTACGATGGGGAGAGATAAGTATCAACCTACACAGGGTTGAACATAACTGGAGTCTGAGGAGAGAGAGAAAGGGAGGGGAGGGAGGAGAGAGGAGGGAGAAAAACTCTCTACTTTATGGTTCCAGACTCTAATTCTTCAAGCAATGAATGGAAAACATAATGTGGCTGCAATTAGAGAGAGAAATAGGATTGTAAATTTCATTACCCCCATGCCACCCACCCCATAATTCAACACCAGTTACCCAAAGCACCAGCAGAGCCTCTCATTTTGTCTCTGATTGGTCTTTTTATTGATCTGCTGGCCACATTGCACATTGTATGCTGGATCCTGCCTTTTGCCTTTTATTTCCTGGAATTGAATTAGCTTTCTTGATGTGCTTCTTTCTATGGAATGGCATGGGTGGTCTTGATTTGAAGCAGATAAAGTATGTAGCATTTTAATTGTCATTGCTTGTCACCGAGCCAGCTGAACTATGATAACTTGGATATTGTGGCTTTGTAGAAGTTCCTTCCAAGTGGTATTAGAGTCGTCTGCAACCTGGGTATATATTAAATAGTTACAGAAAGTCAGCAGTATTTTAAAATATTGGAACAAGGGATGCTGAGTGAATCAACTTTGATGGATTCCTTAATAAACAAATAAATTGTTTTGGATGTCATCAACTTCAAAAAATTCAGCTAGGGCTCCTTCCCTTCTTCTGGTTCTTGATACTTTTTATTAGAGATTTCATGAATTGAACCCAAATGTTGCTGGAATTGGGAATAGTGTTCTACCAGACTACCAGGGTTTCCAGGTGAGCATGTCAAGGTACAATGACCGTGGCAAAGACTGAAGAACCAGTGAATTAACCAGTTGTTCAGAATATTTCCAGACAAGGAGTGGACAGAAGACTACCCACATATGTTTCTGAAGGCTGTTCCTTGCAAGGCAACTGCATGATATAGGTTCCACAGGTTTGAGCCCTGGGCAATGAAGATATTACTCATCATGTTACTCACAAAATGACAGAGCCTTTTAAAGGACACCAACCCTAATTTCTAATCACTTTTGGAAAATGCTTATTTATCTATCTTAAACTATTAGAGAACTTCAAAACGACAAGCTTGAAATGCCTATCTTATTTCTGAACAAAGGAAAAATTAACTATAAGTTTAGGAACTTAAAGGTTTTTTTAAAAAAGTAGCAAAAAGCTAAATAAGATTTTAAACTAAGAAAATTATAAACAAGTTAAGGTTCCAAACAAATTTGAAACACTGAAACTTTTAATATAAAATTTTGGAACTTAATTATATAAAATAGCTTTTCATGATAACCAAAATAAATTTTGTCTACTGTAAGTCACAAGGCAAATTATAGACTTCATCATTTAAATTGGACACTAGTGGGGACTAAAGATTCCAGGCAAAATGAAAAAAAAGTATAAACTTAATTTTGGTTTTGATCAACACTAAAATTTACAAAATGACACAACACATTATAATATTTGAAATATTAAAGAATGGGTCCAGAAATTGGTAACCACAAAATCAATAATATCAATAACAAGGTCTGTTTCCATGGTTAGAATGGATAGAAAGAAGTTAATGAATGACAAATATGAAACAAATATTGCTCAATAGTAGAATCAGAAATATTGGATTTTAAAAAGTGTGGAATACATAATAGAAGTAACTTAAAATGGAAATACAAGTGACAGGCCTGGATGATGATTTTTTTGCTGGAAGAAACTGTCTCAAGTGTTAAAGAGGAAAGGGTGATGACCTTGATAATGTCTTTTTATTGGATTTACAAAGAAACATATGGGATGGAATAAAGAAAAATTGGAAGAGAACATGTCCTATGACAATATTTGAACAAAGATTAAGATTTTTTAGAAATAAAAGGAAGAAATATAAAGTTGGCTTATTTGATCAAAATTAAAATAAGACATCATTTTATAAATTCTGACAACCCTTTATAGACTGTTCGCTGACACCAGGTTGAAAAGTTGATATCTTATGGATTTCTTTAACAACAAGGAATAGGTTATGACAGACCTGGGCATTTTATGACCCACAGACCACATCTGGTTCATGGGCTGTCCCATTCCAGGCCACAGCATTGGCGGCATCAGTGCTTGAGTGTTGGCAGCATCAGGGGCAGGACATTGATGTGGGGTTGGTGGAGGGGATGGGCTGGCATCCCTAGAGGGGCAACGCTAATGCAGTGTCAGGGGCAGGGCAGTAAGGGCAGCCCTCCACAACGGTTCCAGTTTCTCATATGACTCCTTGGCAAAAGTAATTGCCCATCCCTGGGTTATGGGTTGAATACATATCCCTATTTTTATATGAGCCATGGTGGAACAGTGGTTAGAATGCAGTATTGCAGGCTGAGACTGCATTCCACAGCCAGGAGTTTGATCCTGACTGATTCAAGATTAACTTGGCCTTCCATCCTTTCGAGGTTGATAAAATGAGGACCCAGATTGCTGGGGGCAATATGCTGACTATGAAAACCACTTAGAAAGGGCTGTAAAGCACTATGAAGCAGTATATACAGTAAGTCTTAATGTTATTGCTTTTGTTGTCTGTTTGTAACTTTAAAAGAGTGTGAGAAGAACTACAAAACTTATTTATACAAGTTATGATGAAGATTAGAAGTGATTGCTTTATATATTTTTCTTTATCTTACTCTTTCCTCTTTTCCTCTTTCTACTTTCTACTCTCTCTTTTTATTTTCCTACCTTGAATTGACTTTAGGCGATTAAAAAAATTAGATAAACAACAAGATGGCACATAATAACCTAACCATATCTAACCCTTGTCGATACATTCTCTAAAGCTAGAATCATTTCTGATTTGTGGGACAAACATTCAAACCTAGTCGGTATTATTTTACCTTGAAAACTCTTTGAAATAGCTTGTAAATAAGCATTTGCAAGCTTCTTGTAAAGCGTGCAGTTTGTAATCAGACTGTTCATAAGAGAAGGTTCTCACGCAGAATACTGATTTCTAAGTTCTCATTCCCAATAGGTGGGAAGTCCTAATATAATCTTTTGGCTAGCATAGATTGATTGGTCAGATTCTGCTTGGAGCAGGTGGTCTCCAAGTTATTTGATCTTTATTATTGGCAGTTTCCAGACATTTGAGCTAGTGCAAAGACCCTGCATGCAAGTGCACTTGGCTGGATCTAATACTCCTGAACTTTCAGTGAATGTGCAAGAGACTAAATGCTACTTTCCAGGTTAGACATATCATCTGCTCTTTGTGCCTCCATCCAGGTTAAGCTTCCAATTATTGGTTCTCACCTGATTCCCAGAACTGATGTGTCTGAATTGGATGAAAAGAAATCAGTGTGCTAATATGTTGAAAGCATTCGGCTTAAAGATGAGACCCTTTTAGAACAGCATGCATTTTTACAGGGCTTCGCTCGCTCTAGTCTTGTAGCCCCACTTCTTGGAAATGGTCTTCCAGGCAGAAACAGAACTGCTGTGTCATGATGGTCTTGAAACTTATCTCAGAAACATAGTTGGCATAAACACTTTCATAAGAGAATTAAACATTTCGAAGAATAAACGATTACATTTCCTCTGCCCTTCTTTGGCACAGAACACGGTGCTGCCAGGTGTTTGCGGGCTGTTATTCTCAGACTCTGAATTATGGGAATGGGAATCCCAGCATACCTGGATCGCATTAGATTGCATAACCCTTGTCCTCTCACAATGAACAGGATACTTTCTGGGACAGAAACCAGATGAGAGACGATCATCGGTGTATTTAATGGTATTTATTTATTAAGAAAGTTATATGGCCGCATGAGTCATGATGACTCTGAGCAGCCTATAGAAGTAAAACCCCAAATATAAAACACAATAAACCTCCACACTTCTGGTGACAACCGTCAAACACACCACTTGATAGACTCTATATCACGCTGGAGGCCCCAGACCCACTAACAAACCCAGTCAATCATATCTCTGCAGGGATGGTGTTCCAGAGGGAAGGCCGTTCTTCTTGGTCCTTAAGAGGGGAGACTTGTAACATGGCCTGCCTCCCTCCTCTGGTGGGTTAGGTAGATGTATATCAATCAGAATAGAGCTGGAAGGGGCCTTGGAGGTCTTCTAGTCCAACCCCCTGCTCAAGCAGGAGGCCCAGGATGCTTAGATCTGGCCCGCAGGGCAGTCCTGGAAACAGTGAAGGACCAGCCTGTGGTGCCTCTGCCAGCTGAAAACAGAGCCTGCAAGGGCCAAGCACTGCCCCCCTACAAGCTCCATTTTCTCTGGCAGAGGGTTGCAGGAGGCCATCCCAGCTGAAAATGGAGCTTGGGAGCCCATTTTCGCTGGCAGAGCATTCAGGCCACCACAGGTGCTACCCCAACATGAGTGACATCATGCTGGCCACACCCACCCTGCTGATGCCCACCCTGGCCCTCAATCAAATTGAGTTTGACACCCCTGCCCTATACCATTCCAGACAGGTGTCTGCCCAGTCTTTTCTTAAAACCCTCCAGTGATGAAGCACCCACAACTTCTGAAGACAAGCTTTAAAACTATATAAGCTTTATTGTGTTCAAAAAAGGAAGTCCCAAAGGTGCTTTTTCAAGAGGGAACTGGAAGAAGTCCAAATTCCTCTTGAAAAAACACCATTGGGACAACCATTACCTGGATGACTGAGAATATCCAAAGTCAAAAAAGGAAGCTTGATATCATTGGTGACAATCTGTGTAGAGGATATTTCCAGTTCATCAGCCAAGGACACATGAGTAGATTTTATCTGGTAAGAATGTGATTGTTTATTGTTTTTCCACCACGATCCACCCTGTGTATGGAAAGAAGTAAAAGGGTACAAATCAGCAAGGAAAAAAAAGGAAATAAAAATCAGATATCCAGAACGCAGCGTCAACTTTTTGTGATGCTTCATTCTTAATCATTTTAATCTGGAAGTCAGATAAAATGGAGGCTATTTATTTACAATCTGGAGGAAATTGAATTCGGCGCAGGGCACTATGCTTTCAGAAGGAAGACACCCAACTATTGCAAAATAACTGGCAGCCATTTCCGCCAGCCTGAAATAGCAGGGGAAAATCATATTTCAGGACCATGCGATCTCTTGGGAGCAAAAGGGCAAGGCGTTGTAATAAACCCAGTTTCCAATGGTTGTAAACATAATGACCAACTACAGCAAAAACCTGAAGATTTCAGAAGGGCAGTTTTTGCGGGAACATGGGGAGGGGCTGAAGCTAATTCCCAAACCACCTAATGAAACTCATTCTTTCTGCATCCCATTAAAGAGAACTCTTAAAATCTTTAGAAAGCCATCTAAGTGTCAAAAGTTAATAATAGCAGCGGTGACATTAATCCTTGCAGTAAGAGAGTTGGGGTGGGGTGGAGAGCGAATGTCACAGACAAAACTGACAATCATATCTCATTATAACAACCTTCCTAGTTTGTCTTTCTTGGATTGCATATATTCCCCCCAAAAAAATAAAGCCCCAAAAATAAATTTAAAAAGAAAACCTTTTCTTGGTTTTCCATTAGCTGCTGAATCTGAGCACTAAGGCAGGAATTGGAGAATGATGCTATTTTCCCTGCTACTTCTCAAGCCTCTGCTCTTTTCAGTTAGCATAATTTTTAATGTAAACCATGTTTCTAGCCTTTATAAAATATATAAGGAAATGTGTATGCAGATTTTACCCAGCTGTTCAGCAAGAATTGCAACTGCTGGACACTTTCCTGTGCTGTAGCCAATGAATACAAAAATCTGATACGAGTAACAGGTGCTTAGCATCTTAAATTGTTGGAATGCATTAATTTTCTTTTTTAAAAAAAAAAAGTATATTATTCAATTTCTGGTATTTAAAATAAAATAACGAAACATCATCTCCAGTGCTAGCTTACAGTTTAGAGTTAAAGCTGTGGTGGCGCAGTGGTTAGAATGCAGTATTGCAGGCTAATTCTGCAGACTGCCAGCAGTTCGATCTTGACCAGCTCAAGGTTGACTCAGCCTTCCGTCTTTCCGAGACTGGTAAAATGAGGACCCAGATTGTTGAGGGCAATGGGCTGACTCTGTAAACCACTTAGAAAGGGCTGTAAAAGTAGTATATAAGTGCTATGGCTAAAGTCAGTGACCCACCCAGCATTCTGGATTTCAACTCCCATCAAATTCAAGCAGCATGCTAAAAGTATAGGTCTTGTAGGTTCCACAGTCCAGCACATCTGGGAGATAGCAGGATTCCTTCTTTTCATGTACAGGGTTTTTTACAGTGTTTTCTCGTCTTTTTAACCTCTTTCCATCCTTCTGTAGGATCCTTTATTCCAGGTGTCAAACTCAAGACCCGGGGGCCAAATGTGGCCTGCCACATTATTTTATGTGGCCTGCGAGAGCTGCAAAGTTCCGGTTGTCTTTAAATAAATAAAGCAAAACATTTAGGAATTTGGCTACATTTATATTGTCTTACAGTTACCTGTGGCCCTTTGAGGGCAACCATTACGCTGATGTGGCCCTCAGTGAAAATGAGTTTGACACCCCTGCTTTATTCCCCTTTGTTTTAGCAGTATTATTACTAAACGGAGTGATTTCAGCCCAAAGGACTACTTCGTGACTAATTAGCAATGAATGTAGAACCAACTTAGAATTAAAGACAAATTTATTGACAGTTAGAACAATTATCAGTGGAATGACTTGGCTTGGCTCCAGAAGTTGTGGGTGCTCCAACACTAGAGGTCTTCAAAAAGAGATTGGACAATCACTTGTCTGAAATGGTATAGGGCAGTGCTTCTCAATTATTTTCTGTCATGCCCCCCTAGGAAGAAGAAAACATTTCGCGCCCCCGTGCGACTGT
>JAOYMU010000098.1:12933730-12947186 GCA_025802295.1 Psammodynastes pulverulentus
GATTCCTATTAGTGGTCCGCAGGATTTAAAATTATGAATTTGGTGGTCCCCGAGGTCTGAAAGGTTGGAGACCCCTGTCCTAGCTCAGCTCTTCCATGGCTTCTAGGTCTATTTCCATTACTTCTTCCATATTTCCACATCGGTGCACTGTTCTTTATCCAGAACTCCAAACCCTATACATTGTTCTTTCATCTACAGCCCCTATCCCAAATGTTCACAAATGGAAAACAAGCTGCGCAGCCTTTCCTCAACAAACCACAGCCATTTTTTCTTCAAACTTGTTCCACTAATATGGAGCCTCCGTTCTGAGCCTAGAAGGATTCTCCTGCAGGACTAACCTCCATGCGTGTAGCCAGCATTATCTTGTTTCTCTCTCCCAACAACAATTTGCGTAGATGCAAGATGGATTGGGTGGAAGGGTCAGCTGATGGGCAGGGGCTGAGGAGAGATCCTGAGGAGCTCTCCTGTGTTCTTCAGGTCCCACTGCTTATCCCAGAAAAGAGACAACTGCGGCAGTACCTAGGGAGAACCGCTTGAAAGAAAATGGCTAATTAAGCAACAGCTCTTAGTACAAGGAGCCTAGGCAGAAAGAAGGCAAGAAATTTTATAGCTTACGTGCTCCTAGCAAAGGTTTTCTGTTACATTGGCCCAGGAGCAAGAGAGGCAAAAACCAGGAAAGTTGTCTGTTTCTTGAATAGAATACTATTAATGGTATAAAAATACAAGCTGCAGCCATTTACTCGACAGCTTTAAGACTTGTTGGACTTGGGAATTCTGGGAGTTGTAACCCACAAGTCTTAAACTTGCCAAGTTTGAAGACTCTTGATTTACTGTATCTTCTTGCTTACAGAAACGTGTCTTAGTGTTTTGTTTTCTTTCCCCAATCTGATTAGCATCATTGCTATTTTGGCACAGCAGTTCTGATAAAAGCATAAAACCCTCTCCCTGATATTTGCAGCCAGCAATATTGCAAAGTCAGCCCCAAAGCAGGTATACTTGCAGGACATTTAGCTTCAAATCCTCCCCCAACTCTTTCCTCTGTTTCCTTTCCCCATCCAAGGATTTGATAACCAGGAGGAAACAGAGAAGTCCTTATATTGCAGCTGATAGGCGGAAAGATGCCCAAATGAGTGTATAAATGTTCAGGTCACTGCTAGTATTATACTAATATAATAGTATAATACTAGTATTACACATACCTAAAAAGGAAAGCTCATATCAAAAACTCTATTCTAAAAAGTGACTCCTTCCTTGCACAATTTAATTAAAAAAAAACCCAACAGTTGAACTCTCTGCTCTTTCTTTCAAAGTTGGAAAGCTCTACCCACCGAAGCATTTCTCCCTAAAGAAACCATTAACACCGAATTATTTGGGACTCTGATCTCCCTGTGAGTAGGGGAAGTCAATTATTCCGCTAATGTATGCAGACCTAGTTATCTCTTGTAAGCCACCTTTATTCTGAAAGGCAGCATCTCTAGATACTTTAAATAAATAATGTTACACGGTAGATTAATTAGCCGCACGAGGATGCTTTTCCGGATTTGTTTTGCTAGCATTTACAGTGTTGGAGCGCTCCCACATTTTTCTCCTTGTTTTTTTTTTCATTTTTCTTTTGGGGGCAGGGAGGGCAGCAGGCAGCATCACAAAAGTGCTTGCACCTGAAATTCCCTCCACCCATTGACATAAATGAAGAGGGTGCATCCCGTCCAAAGTCTGAGCATCCATGAGCTGATGTGGATTGATTTATTTTGCTTTGTTTCCAGTTACTTGTAGGGGTGCCTCCTCAATCAATTTTAGGGATGGGGATTGATGGTCACAGGCCGCTAGTGCCGGGTTTTAATTGCTGTCTACCCAATCCCCTTCCAACAGCTACAAGCCATCTGGAACCTATCAATACATACCTACCTACCCACCCAGGATGTTATACACAACAGTGCCTGCTTATTAACAGCGCATCTCATTTGGCATTTCTTTTCTCAGTGACCTAGTTTTGGAGAGATTTCCCAGGAACCTGACAGCCTTCTTGTCTTTTTTTTTTCCCCTTTGAATTTTATATCCTTTCGTGTTATCTTCCAAGATTGCCATTTCCCAGTCTCTCCCCTGCTCCTGATGCACTACGAATGAAAGAAAAAAAATCCCCCTCCTGCCCTTTTTCTGCTGATCTCCCCGTGGATATTATTATTATTATTTTTTTGAAGCCATTTGTGTTGTTTTTGTTTTGAACAGAGGGAAGAGTCACAGAAGCTTGCGGTGCAGGGAGCTCTGACAAAACGAGGACTTACTTGTGCTCAGAAAAGCAAGGGATTCATATATCACCGGAGAACTCCGTGAAGAAAGACAGGTTGCCCAAGGAGTAAGTGTAACCACATATCGGCGGGGAGGTGGGTGAGGGTGGGGCTGCATTCAGACCAGAGGTGGTATTCAGCAGGTTCTGATCAGTTCTGGAGAACCGGTAGCGGAAATTTTGAGTAGTTCGGAGAACAGGTGGTAACCTTCCCCCAGGAGTAGGGAGGGAATGGAGATTTTGTAGTATCCTTGCCCTGCCACGCCCACCAAGCCACGCCATGCCACGCCCACCAAGTCACACCCACAGAACCAGTACTAAAAATTTTTTGAATCCTACCACTGATTCAGACCTTTTGTTTTGTTGAGGGATGATTCTTCTACGTGAACAAAAATAATTGCAGGGTGGCCGGCCAAATTTTGAGGGACAGGACATCCCAAACTCATGACTTGATCATGGAGGCCATCCATGGATTTTTTACTAGGAGTGACTTGATGGCACATAGTCATCTAATCAATCAATAATCAATCGATCAGTCTTGACTTGGATCCCTCATTAGAGGCTTGAGCAAGGAACAAAAGCAAGTAGGAATGAGCCAGGAAACACATCACACAAAGCCAAAGCATCGCATAGTAAGCAAAGCAAGAGTTCAGTCTGGAACTGTGGTTTACTGTCTTAAAACTAACCATGTCACTGACCAACCTCCCCTGATTCACCCAGCACATTCAATTAAAAACAACATAAGGGCGTATGTGGGCAACCAGCAGTGTGATGACACCATGTTCAGTCATGCACAAAAGAGTCAGATCATCGGGCGAAACCCCACCAAGGTAAGTTCTTGATAGGTTTTCAGATGCCGAGTTGCAAAGATTGCCCCCGCGACTGAGTAATTCCAGAATTGTGACTCGGTGGGCAGTGAACGGAATGAAAACAATCGTGGCTCTCGATAATGATTATTATTATTATCTCCTGCTTGTTGCTTCTCAGCTAGCACCGCATAAACCAGGGCTTGGATGCAGTGCAGGAAATCGATACCTGCAAGCTCGGGAAGAATAAAAGCCCGAACGTGCTGTGTGTCAGCCAGCAAAACATGCATCACTTTCCTTCGGGGAACCACCCAAATGATTATGGCAGTCAATTCTTTCAGCTTGGATTCGCTCAGCTGCAGCCAATGATTACATTGTGCCTGCTATGCTCAGAGCTGAACCTAATCCAAACTGAAACTCGCTTATTTCCTCAAATGGAGATAGGGTTTAGAGAAACAGGCTTCATAGGGGGCCTGGGCCTTCATGGGGCCCTTCCAACCTGATACCCAGCCTAAAGCCACGTGCATCTCGTAAAACTCTCCCAAAGTCCTAGGGAGCAGCAATATAGCTGGCTCGAAGATGCCCATGAAACTCAAGGCAACCCTCTGATCGCTTGGGGGAAAGGAACAAGAGACACAGTCTTACTGGGTACACCTTAGATATAAACAGTGGATTTCTTTCTGGGGAAGGGGGATCTATTCCTCCCTCTAGGCAGCAATTGACAATTTTAAATATATACATATGGTTGATTATTGAAGGGGGGTGTCGGTGGAGTAGGTGAGCCACAGGCAGAAGAGTTTCCTTTCCATATCTGTTTGTTGTAGCAGTAGTGAGTTTCTATCTGTCTGTCCGTCCATCCATCCTTTCCGTTTCGCATTCTACCAGTGGGGGAACAGATTCTATGCAGCTCACACATGCCAAAGGAGACTTTGGTCATACCTTTTAATCAGCCCAAGGAACAAGCAGAAGTCTATCTAGAAACATGGCTTGGTTTGGAATGTGGCATCCTGAAAATGCCCGCTCCCTTTTCAGTAAATCCCCATGGTTTTGTTGGAAAGAGTGTGTTTGTAACTTTCTCTCTCTCTCTCTCTCTCTTTTGTTTTTATCTTTTCCTCCACAGGTGATTCTCTGCTGGAGGCACAGAGTTATAGCTGGACACAGGGCTCATGCATACCTGAGGAATATCACACAGCTCTTCCTTCCTTCCTTCCTTCCTTCCTTCCTTCCTTCCTTCCTTCCTTCCTTCCTTCCTATGATTGTGGTTTTTTTTTTTTAAGATTTCAATGACTAGGTCATATATTTGTAATGGTCCCGTCTTATCTTTTTTAAGTGGGAAAAAAAACAAACACTTTTTCACTGTTTTGGGTTTTGTGGCCAGACAGCAGTAGGGATTTGGCCTAGAGCACTAGGCAGATTTTGATCAGAGATGGAAAAGTCTCTGCATTTAGCCCTGAATGGCGGCCTAGATTTCTCAAGCAACAGATGTGAGGCTGATATAGGCCTTCAGGCAATTCTCTACCTGGTTGGTTTATGACCTCTGTCACTCCGAGCCACACTGGATGGAGGTAATGAGATTGGCAATCTAGCATATGTGAAGGCAGACAAGGTGGGAAGGTGATCTTAAGCCTAGAGCTGGACTACTGTAGACTCCAAGGGTGAGGCCCTGACTGAATTTCCTGCTGTGCATTTATTCCCCTGCCTCCGGCCCACTCTGTGTATGTGTGGAAAAAAGAAAGAACCAGGAATTCTACCTCCTGATGGGCCACTCTTTGTGTTGTTCCATAGACAATCATTAGAAGTTTCTCCTTGCCGACATAATATAGTATGGCTCAAACGCCAGTTCACCTTTTATCTCCTTTGCTGTTGAATAGAACTAGGAGATTTTTCTTACTCCTTTGGCCAGTTTTTCTGCCCAAAGCTGTCACCCTCCAAAGTTGCTTGAGATTTCATTTTCCCAGGTTTGCAGTCTGTGGTGGCCAAAAGTCCGGTCTGAGGAAGGTTTCTCTAGGCCTTGTTTTCTACACTGTATGATATTTTGATAGCTGTCTATTGTTTTCTGAACCTTGTATTGCTTTCTGCTCTAGCATAGCTTTTACGTATGCTGGGGCCTCTTATAGCTCCCTCCGAGCATGCATCGCAAGGCAGCAAGAATGCATACAGCAGGTTTAGGGTGATACACAAGATGGACTGCATGCCGGTGTGCACCAGGCCTGTGTGTAACTGGGCTTCGCACCACGAAAGCAGCACTTTTAATCTAGTCGGGTGGAGAGACAATGTGATTCTTTGTCATGGCGCTGTGCCTCACCTCAAAGCCTCAACCAGCCACTCCAATAGCTGGAAGAGTCCGGGAGCTTCTGCATGTGTGTCTCGTGTGGGCAGAATGCACGCCGTGACTCCTGGAACTGTCAGCAAAGTGATGGGAAGCAAAGGATTTGGAGATGGGACACGTTGTAAATCTTCCATCGAAAAGAGCCAAGCCCACCTTGGAAGCTCTGCACGGCCCCAGTTATACTCACAGGTGGGCCACACAGTTACCAACCTGGACCTGAATAAGAGAATTTTCTCTTCTGGTGTTGTGGGGCAGGGCCCCTTTAGCTGTCTTCAAGCCCATCTCTTGGTTCCAGTTCTATTCTGCTGAATCCTGCCTCCTTATTAGGTAAGGAAAACTGGGCAGCTCTGGTCCTTTCCGACACCTCTCGATTCCCCTTCTAGTGGAGGTACACCAACAGTACCATCCAGCAGTGCCTTCCGAGAACAAACCAGCATTTCTGCTGTCACACCAACAGGCCTCTGTTGCACATATGTGCAAAACCTCCAAGCGTTGCCATGCAAATATTACAAGATCATGAATACTGGGATACATTTTAAAAAAAATAAAAATGATCAGGAGTGTTGCAATAGCTGCCCATTTTCCCCTTCTCGTTTTAGATGTACTACCGGTATTTTAAACATTTAAAAGTGGAAAAACCAGCAGCCCTTCTAATGATGTTGAACTACAGTTTGCAGCCTTCTCTTCCCCTTTGATCATGCTGGTGGCCAGGCTGCTAGGAATTGTAGTTCGACAGCATCCGAAGGGCTACTTAATCCATTCAAATACGAAATACATTCGAGGCTTCCTTAATAAAGGAAGTAGCTGAACATAGCCTAGATGAGAAGTAGACTACATATAGTTGGTCAATGATGTTTGGGGGGGGGGGGGCTTTTCTTATATTATTGTTGCAAAGTAATCCCACCCCAGATGATGAGGTGGCTACAATCGGGAACCGTGTGAAAGTTCAGAGCAAACTGCCTGCTTGGGAGTGTCCTAAGTCCTACATTGCTGTATCCCTGAATTGGTTTTACGTATCTGGACTACAATGCTGGACTCTGCATCCTCACTCCCCCACCTGTGAATCCTGCTTCTTTATTAAATGGGTCATCTTTGCTTGCTTTGTGAGTCCTTAATCACTGGCTCTGCCAATGTGATGTTTGTGTAGTGTTTAAACCCACATGGATGCGGCATCAACATTCAGAATACCATTAATAACCCTTTCTCTTGACTTACAAGACTGGTTCTTGATTCCAAATATCGATACTATTGACTCTGCCCTGATTACAAGGGAAGTTAAATCCTTCTGTGATCAGAAGATTCCTTATAAAGAGCACACATTTCTAAGAGGAAGCTCACACTAAACTCAAGACTGCAAGAATTGAAAAGCATACAACAAAAAGCATTTGAAAGCTCCATCTGAGGGATCTGTCTCTTGATCACAGCCTAGAGTTGTCTGCTCGTGATATACCCAACTTTACATCCAGCTGTTGGAAATACAAAATTCCTTGTTGCCAGCTTGAAGCTTAACAAGTGCATATAGCAGCTATCTCCTGAATGGTTTCAAAAGTTGTTTAGCATTCCCTTCTGATTTGCTCATACAACTCAACTGAGGCTGTAATCTTGTGTGTACTTTCCTATAAGAGAAATCTACATATTCAGTTGCTTCCTGAAAATCATATATAGCAGTAATGGCAAACCTATGGCACTCATGCCATGGATGGCATGTGGAGCCCTCTCTGCGGGCACGTGAGCCATCACCCAGCCACGCATGCTCGCGCGGTCTCCTGCCAGCCATTTGATGTTTGGCCCATTTCTGGCTTCTGGGTGGCCTCGGGAGCCCGGAGGAAACTGTTTTCGCCATCCCAGAGGCTCAAGGGAGACCTCTGGAGCCTGGGAAGGGTGAAAAATGGGCCTCCCGGAAGTCGGGAAATGGGCCCGTTTCCAGCTTCCGGAGGGCATCTGGAGCCCAGGGGAAGCCATTTCCGCCCCCTGAAGGGGGCGGGTGGGGGAGGGGGTTACGCGCACATGTACAGGGGACAGGGGAGCGTGCATGCGCACATGCACGGGGGGAGTGCAGAGGGGGTCATGCATGCATTGCATTGTGGATGCCGGCACATGCACACACGTGCTATCACGTGCATGCGCACTTTTGGCACGCCACCAAAAAAAGGTTCGCCATCAGTGATATATAGGATTTGGCTATAAAAGCTATAAGGGCAGGGCTGGGTGTGGTCTGGATCATGGAACAGGAAGAGGATGAGAAGACTTCACTTTCTCTGTTCAAGGCAATATCATTAATACAGCCCTCTACTTTACCCACAAATAAAGCAGGGTGATCTGAAGTCACCCAATGGCTTCAAAAAAGATTTAAACCTGGGTAATCACAATTGCATAGGGACGCGGTGGCTCAGTGGCTAAGATGCTGAGCTTGTCGATCAAAAGGTCGGCAGTTCAGCGGTTCGAATCCCTTGTGCCGCGTAACAGGGTGAGCTCCCATTACTTGTCCCAGCTTCTGCCAACCCAGCAGTTCGAAAGCATGTAAAAATGCAAGTACAAAAATAGGGACCACCTTTGGTGGGAAGGTAATAGCATTCCGTGCACCTTTGGCATTTAGTCATGCCGGCCACATGACCACAGAGATGTCTTCGGACAAGCGCCGGCTCTTCGGCTTTGTAACGGAGATGAGCATCGCCACCTAGAGTCGGGAGTGACTAGCACATATGTGCGAGGGGAACCTTTACCCCCAGTCTTAGCCAAAAGAGCCTTGTAATTTTGTGGAGGTGGTATTAAAAATGTGTAATCCACTCGCAAAAAACTTACAGGTAATCCTCTTTTAGCAACAATTGAGACCAGCGGCACTATGTAAGAACAAGTAGATCATTGGAATGGCTTACCTATGAAAGTTGTGAGTGCTTCATCACTGGAGGTTTTCAAGAAGAAACTGGACAGCCATTTGATAGAGGGTCTCCTGTTTGAGCAGCACTAGAAGATTTCCAAGGTCCTTTCCAGCTCAGTTACTCTGTGTTCTATCAATTAGGCAAAGCTGTCACTAAGTGAGAAATCAGGACAGTGGAACTGTGCTTTCTTTATCCCCATTCCCCACCCTTTAGAATGCTCAGTCTGGTACGGTGCTGGGATAATCGGTGCAACTACTGCCTGCAACAGATCAATTAGTTTCACACCTTTATCTGCAATTTCCCTGCAACTTCCCTTAAGAATAGAGAATAATTTCCAAGAAGGGATTTAATGTTTGTATTTACATTCATTTCAAAGCAAAGGGTTACAAGAGAGTAAGGAGGCACAGAATGGTGAACACACAGTGAAACTAATGCTGTGGTGCCAGCAGGTCTGAGCAGATTTCACAAGCAGTTCAGTTTATTTCCCATTGTGTGCCTGCCTGCCTGCTCTCTTGAAATCCCTTCCTTTTCAATCTCTCTATTCTGCAAGGGAGGGGGAGAAGAAAAATGAGATTTCTATAAGTAATCTCTCCTGTACCTGACATGTTTATTTTTCTCCCCTCTCGCGCAGAAAGAAGGAGGATTGGAGAGGGAAGGATTACATGAGAGTAAACAGGCACACAATAGGGAACACACTGGGCTGCTTGCATAGCATGCCATGATGGACTGCATCTATGAAGGGAGAAGTGGCAAGATGAATGAAGCATCAGTTTTCCAGAAAAGAGGGAGCACATTCCAAGGAATGGATGGAGAGGAGAGACAACAACCTGAAGCTGAATTGGAAACAGAAGAAATTTAGCAGAGCCACTCCCTAGAATTTCCAAGGGTATATTCATTAGGACTATAGTGATATAGGTTTAATCTGGCAAGCTTCTGGTTGTACGGTGTAAGCACATAAAGGAGTGAAATTTGACTGGATTATTCTATGCCATTCTTGGGCTGGGCCTGATATGCTCACTAGTGTCACCATATTCCTTTCAATATTTATTCCCCCATTATATGCCTGCCTACATTTTTGAAATCCATTACTCTCCAATCACTTCATTTTGCAAAGGAGGAAAAAAGAAAGAAAATTCCATCTTTCATCAATGTCAAATTTTGTGAAAGGTTTTGCTCAGCATATTACTTTATTGTTTATTCCCTGCTCATTTTGCATTGCCCTGACAGTTCTGTTTTCAAAGCCTGTTGCATAGCAATCAATATCACAGTAATATTGGCAACTTTTCTTATTAAGAACGGAATCTTATTAGGGCAATTGACCTAAAGATCCTGACTTTGCTGCTTCACACCAAATTAGCATATTAATTAGTATTATAAGCCCTCTTTTTCACCTGCATATCTACTCCAGAAAACTGGCTTACGTCTCTCTCTTAATCTCTACAATTATATGGAATTATTAAATGTCTATGGCAGCTCAGATACTTCCCCCCACTAAATTCCCAAATGTTTGCATTAAATTCTATGCTCAAGCATATTTTTAAAAACACTAAGAGAAACTATGTGTATCAATGAGAATCCTTGTGCAGATTTTAAAGCAAAAATTAGAAAATAAATGTAGCTGTTCAAACTTGCTTGAGTATTTGCAAAAGAGCTAAAGTATTGTATTGGCAAGTGCTTAAAAAAGGGGGGGGGATTGACCCCCACCTCCCTTTTCTATGAAATTTCTGATAAACAAACCAGGAGTCAAAATGCTTTGTTTGATTTTCCCCCTCCTTTTATTTTATTTTGCTGTTTATTTGTTTCTTCTTTTTAAAGTTGCTTTTACATGCGCATAATTTGGAATTTCTGCATTGGAATATGGAGCTGTTTATAATAAGAATCTGACTTCAAGAAACAGAACGACAACCAAAAAAAAGTTACTGCATGGTAGAAAAAATTATGTCCGAGGTACAAATACATACAGAGTTCCAAGGACCAAATGTTTTTTGTTTCGTTTGTTTGGTTTTTTTGACAAAGAGATATTTACAAAGTTGTGGGACCGAGGGAAGAGGACAAGGAAGATGGAAATGCAAACAGGAAGTTTTGCCCGAGTTGAACACTTGGAGAACTAGCCAAATCGGGATAAAGATAGCTCCAATCTATTATGATCCTTGTTCAACCACGTTGGTCTCCATGAAAACATTCAAAATGTTAGATTAGGTAGCATAGCCCAAAATGAAATACAGGGCAAATTTTCAGCTACATCTCCATTTCAAAAGAAGAATCTACTTGGATGAAAGCCGAGTGAGGGGGAACTGAGGCCTGAATCTATTAGTTGTGTTGTTGGTCTAACTGCAGAGTCAGGGAGAGTGACGTTCCTTGTGAATAAATGGACAAGATACCCATTCCCATCACAGTCACTGTAATGATACTCTACTTTTACTTATGTATGCTGTACTTAAATGGTGGCTTTTCCTGTTATTCAGCCATCTCTGTATAGAACTTCTTCCTCTGGAGCTTATCCAAATATGCTGTTCCCACCCTGAGGCTAATCTGAAAAAATAAAACCCACTTATCCCATCTTCTCCTTTCTTCTTGCAGTGCCTGAACTAGGCAGCAAGAACATAATTCTATCCTGCTGGCTTGATGCTTTGAGCTCCGTAGCTAAAGAAACGTAAAGAGACCATTGGCAATGTGGGCCCAACCAATCGATTTTTCATAGAGGATGACTAGTTTGCCTTTTTTACACTATTCACAATGAAAAAAAGCCAACATTTGGGAAGGACCATCTAAAATCAACCTCTGCATTCAGTAAAAGCATCTGGGACAGCACACCTAGAACTAACCTCTTGTGCCTGCACTTAGCACCCAATCCTACACTCCTGTTCTCCCCAGTTAAAAAGATAAACATCCCTGCACATAAAATACATTCCACTAGCATCCTAGATTGTTATTTTTATTTTTTTATGGATTGAAAGTCATGCTTTGGAGAGATTTTGTGAATTACTCAGGGTCCTCTTGAGCAGCTCTGTACATCCCTTCATGAACTTAGCTCTCCCTAAGACTTCTCACAGTTGCCCTGTGCTAATTGTGCCCTAGGACACACAGATGTATTTGGAACATGGACTAAACAAATTCCTGCTACAGATTAGCCAATGCTGGAGTGTCACACAATTGCTTCCCCATAGGCTCAATTTGCCTGTCAAATGACAAGCCATTTCTCAAGTTGTGGCAGTTTCTTGGCACTTACCACCACTGCACCCCAAAGCCCTTATCCTGACTGTAGCACTTCTTTGCTATGTACACTTGTAGTTTGTGTAATATTATATTGGCAGCTCAGGCTACTGTGATTTAGCAAACAGCAGTATAAGTGAACGAGGGTGTGACCAAAATGGGAATTAGCCAACCTCACTCCTCAATAGCAATGCAGTAAGCATGTCTCAATCTTGTAGAAGAACTTCAAAGAAGTTTCTGCTATGAGTCTGACAATGCTCCAGAATCTTAGAGCTACAATTCATCTAATATGGATCCTGAACAAGTCAAAACCATGCATCTGTTCTAATTTGTTGCTAAATGTGAAAGAGGTGCCAGGGCTTAAATAGCAACCAATCATTAGATCTGGAAGACACATCTTCACATTTCAGATCTATGGAATGATCTGCAGCTTCAGAGAAAGACAATCTGCCCTTGGTGACAAGTATGTTATTAGTTAGCTGAGCCCTAATGTTACTCTGTGCTCCTGATTCAGGTTAAATAAACCCTGGTCTTTTGTTCTCTTCTGCTGGTGGGATGCCCTTCTCACAACTCCCTTTGTCTGCAGGAGATCTCTCTTTTTCACCTTGATCTCAACTATGGAGAGTAACATCCATGTTAGCAGGACACCACAAGGGAGACCTTTAGAGTGCTAGCGACCAGATGACTGCTGAGAAATGTAAATCCTTCCACTCCCAATTGTTCAGCCAGAACTAAGAAGCTTCTTGGATGTGAAGCAAAACGTCTTCAAGGGCAAAAAAGCAAGAAAGTTCAGTTGTCTTTTGAAAAAGCACCTTTTGGGGACAACCATAACCTGGATGACTGAGATGACACAGACACAAGAGAGACAGGTTTTCTGTCGAAAAGCCCAAAATCTCAGTGGGGAAAAAAAAACCCAGATGCTGAAATCCTGATTCACACAGATCAGAGTGATGTCTCAGAAAGACACCCTACTATCCCAGCGGTCCCCAACTGAGTGCCTTCTAAATGTGTTGGACTACAATTCACTTCATTCCCCAGCCAGCCTCCTCTCTTACCCACCCACCTCTCCCTCGCCCTGTCAATTCTAGATGGCCGTGTTGAATAAATATGGTCATAGAGCAACCCGTTTGGAGAACACCAGGTTGGGGAAGGCTGAACTGAGATACTGTGAACTTTCTGCTCGTCAGGTCCTAGCGGTTGTGAAATCTCTCGCTGGCCCCCAAAGTGTCCTGGCCTCCATATTGCAGATTCCCAATAGCAGGGATTGAATCTATGAAGGGGAGAAGGAAATGTGACTTGAGTTTCAAGACTGGGACTGAAGAGCAGCTGCTTCGAAAGAGAGATTACCTTCACTTGCTTATCTCTCTGAAATGCAGGAGTGACCGGTTGGGATGGGGCAACATTTAATGATGTGGAGGGGGGAGCAGGTGAGGTTCAGCATTTGGTCACAGTATAGAAGCTGTTCCCTGAAAGGATGGAGAGGTGGTACTGAGTCGAGCTGAGTTAATGCCACTGCAATTGAACATTGGACGTCTTCAAAACCGGGGGGATAGAGCCCAGGAATGACCTTTACCCATGCAAGAGGCTGAATGACAAGAGAGACAGCAGGATGTTGCCCTACGGGGAGTATTTCATTAGGGGTGGAGGATTGCTGGGATCCAGACACTTGAAGCCTACTCCAGAGGCCACCATGCAGGGAGGAGAGTCCCCACCCTCAGGCGCACACATGCCTGGCATGCTCAGTTTAAAAAAAACAACACCCTCATATTTTTCACCTACAGTACAACCACCGCCATCCTTTGTTTAAAGGGGGGGGGAGCAGAAAGTGGTGACAGTTGCCTTGGCAGTCGCTTGGCTGGTTTGGCAGTGAAAAGCCTTATCTGGGCTGTCGGGCACGAAAGGGAATTGTTTGGGTGACCCGTCCCAGCGTTACCTGTGGCCTTTT
>JAOYMU010000098.1:12974121-12984512 GCA_025802295.1 Psammodynastes pulverulentus
GAGAGAGAGAGAGAGAGAGAGAGAGAGAGAGAGAGAGAGAGAGAGAGAGAGAGAGAGAGAGAGAGAGAGAGATGAGATATCCCAGTGTTTTGTTTTCTGTGGGAAATAGGTCCAAATGGCTCTTTGAGTGTTTAAGGTTGCAGAAACAAGTGGCCAAGCTAAGTGCCTGAAGGACCCCATCCTTACACTGGGAGACCAGGCACTTCAGTGAGCAGCACACTGGATTCCTATTAGTGGTCACGGGATTTAAAATTATGAATATGGTGGTCCCTGAGGTCCAAAAGGTTGGAGACCCCTGGTCCTGAATGTATAAAGATATTTCAGATGAATGTTGGAAATGCAAAAGTAAAGAAGGAACCTTTTATCACTTATGGTGGACTCATGACAAAGCAAAGAAATATTGGAGTACGATTTACATCCCAATACATAAGATTCTCAAAATGAATACAAAGATAAAACCAGAAACTTTTCTTTTGGCTTTAATGGAAAAAGACTTGGATGTGGGGAATGGAACTTCGATGCTATATTTGTTTTTTGGCAGCAAGATTACTTTATGCACAAAAATGGAAGGACACTTTGATTTCTACAATGGATGAAAGGCTGCAAAAGTTGATGGAATTAGCAGAGATGGCTAAATTGATTGCTTTGATTAAAGAAAAAATACAATTACTTTTGTTTCTATTTGGAAACCACTTCTGGACTTTGTGCTCGAGGTGAGAAAAAACTTTGGTTTTGAGTTTTATTAATTAGATAGGTTTATTGTTATAGAAATGGCTAGCTTATACTATTATGTAAAAGTAAAAAATTGAGGTATGATGTTATTATTTTATTCTACTGCACCAAAGGGAGTCGAAATCAATGTTTTTTTTTCTTTCTTTTCCCCCATTTTCCTACACTTTTCCCTTTCCCTTTCCCTTCCCTATCTTTCCTACTATTTTCTTTTGCATTTTTGCATTTTATGTTATTAATAAAGCAATATGGAACAGGCTGGTCTTCTGCTGTACTCTACAGCAAAGGTGAAAGCAAAGATCAAGAGTGATTTCGACTGAATGTTAACACAGGAAGCAGAAATCAGCTCTAGAGAGGGAAAATAATTTTGGGAAGCTGTTTGACAATGGAACAGACTGTCTTTTGGAGATGGTACGCTCTCTTTTCCCTGGAGGTCTTTAGACAGAGTCTGGCTGGTTGTATAACAGCAAAGCAGGAATTTAAAGTTCTGTATTGGTGCTGTGCAGTGCTTTGGTCTCAAAAGCTAAAAGGCACTTCAGAACACTTGAGTAAGTGCTTTTAGCTCTTGCCTACAACTCTTTGAAACTAAATACATCTTTTCCCCAGGATCATCCTCTCACCTTCAAATCCCAAAGCACAGCTCTATTCTGCCACTAATCTTCAGGGATCGGACAAGATAGCCTTTCAAGAAGCTTCCAAAATCCTTCAATTTGACATGGATAGTTCTGTACATTTATATAAAGGAGGCAAATTTATCTTATTCAACTGGTTCTAATAAGCCTGCAGCTTGCCTTGAAGATGGCTTCTACACAAGGAAGTCAGAAGGCCTGCAAAGGGCCAACCCTATCTGCCAACAAAACTCAAGAGAATTTTAACAGAGTTTGAAAAGACCTTATAGGTCATCTAGTCCAACCCAAGCAAGAGACCCTACACCATTTCTGACAAATGGCAATCCAGTCTCTTCTTGAAAGTCTCAAGTGATGATGCTCCCACAATTTCCGAGGCAAGAGGTTCCATTGGTTGATTGCTCTCACCGTCAGAAAGTTTCTCCTTATTTCTAGGTTGAATCTCTCCTTTTTCAGTTTCCATCCATTATTCTTTGTCTGGCCACAGGTGCTTTGGAAAATAGCTTGACCCCTTTCTCTCCATGGCAGTCCCTCAAATATTAGAACATTGCTATCATGTCTCCCCTGTCCTTCTCTTCACTAGACTAGCATGCCCAGTTCCTGTTCTCCTTATAACAGACAGGATTAATCTGCAAATGTTCTTTCATTCCTGGGACACCTTTGGGATCTGCTTTACTCGCACATTTGGAGAAATTCTCATCCCCCTTTTCTTCTAGCCGTGTATTTCTTCCAAATTTCAACTTTTCAAGCCGCAGAAGTTCTTTCAGAAGGGAACAACAAAAGTGGATTTGATTCTCATCTGAATGCCCCTCCCGTAACTTGTTCTACAGATTGTATTTCTCTCGTAACACAGTGGTCCTACCTGTTCTGCAGAGAGAGAGAGCGCTTACATCAACAGCCTAGCCAAAGCAAAAGATAGGTTAGGTCACGTAGTTCTGGCCAGTACTCCGTGTGCTGCTAGTTAATAACAGGCCATCAAGCTCAGCCAGGCGCTTCGTCTCTAATGTTTCACTTCCAATTAATCAGTCCTATTGTAATGCATGAAAGGCACTGACAGGAAAACAACAAACACCACTTAATCTTTCCCCCCTGAAACCAGAGGAGCACATCATTAACACATGAGTGTCTTTTGAAGGAAATGGGAAGTGCTGCACACACTTTCTTGGGGACAAAAGCAGCCTGTTATCAGCAACACAAAAAGAAGCCAATAAAACTTTGTGCTTTGTGTCGAGTCCTCTCTTTGAACTTAAGAGCTTTCCTTATCCAGCATCCTTCAGATGCACGAGTATTACACTTCCCAGGATTCCCAGCCAGCGTGGCCCAACACTACTGGAGACTCAGTTTAGGGACTGCTGCTAAAAAACACAGAACAATTCAGAGCATTCCCTTATGGAGGCCTATGTTCCACACCGGAGAAATGGAAGCACAACAGGGCGATGACGCAACAATCGCATCAGCTACGCTACATGTTACAGGAAAGATCAATCTTACGACGGGGCAGCCATTTTCAGTGACAGCTCAGCGTGTTTCGAAATCCACCGCCGGGTCCTCAAATAATTTTTCATGGCCTCAACTGCAGAAGGAGAAATCATCACCCTTCCCCAACCTTTCCTTTTGCCATCAGTGGGGAATAAGGCTTCTATCTTGTTTCTCCTTGCCTAATTCAATCTGGTGCCAGATGATGTATCAACAGTGGGAGCTAATGACAGGCAACGGGGCCTCCCTATCCTTGAAAAGTCTCTCATTTCAGAGAGATTTCACCCCTTCGCTGGAGAAAGGGCGGCACCATAGAGTCGGAGGGAGAATGAAAACAAAATGCATCCACGCAAGCAGGAGTTTTTCGGTGACTGGATTACAAAAAGGCAGAGAGTAGCAGGCAGAAAAAGTGAGGTTTAGCAGGTAGCAGATAGAATGGGGAAGTGGGGAAATGTTGGGGTAGGGAATATGTAGGATGCTCTCTAGGGCAGGGGTCTCCAACCTTTTGGACCTCTGGGACCACCAAATTCATAATTTTAAATCCCGCAGACCTCTAATAGGAATCCAGGGCGCTGCTGGCTGAAGCGCCTGGTCTCCCAGTGTCAGGATGGAGTCCTTCAGGCACTTACCTGCCTGTTTCTGCAACCTTAAACACTCAAAGAGTCATTTGGACCTGTTTCCCACAGAAAACAAAACACTGGGATCTCTCATCTTTCTCTATATCTCTCTCTTTCTTGCTCTCTCTCTCTCATCTCCCTTTTTCACTCTCATCTCTCTCTTTATCTCTCTCTCTGTCATCTGTCTTTCCAGAGCTCTAGTCACAGGATTGGCCCATTGGTCATCCCGGAGCAGCTCCTTCACCCGGGTGTGCTGCAGACCACCAAAATTTTCTCATGGACCACCAGTGGTCCACTGGTTGGAAACCTCTGTTCTAGGGAGTTCAAAGGTGATGAAGGATGCCCCAGTCAACGGGAGACAAACTTCGAGAACCCGGGAGATTGAGCTTAATGTTTTTTGAGTGGGTTGAAAACTGCAGTAGGAATTTTCATGTCTTTTCTCCCTCTAGATTTTAGTGTGGGTGAAACGCTCATGCTTTTTTTTTTTTTTACTGCTATGAAAAAAAAGTCACAGAAGGTGGCAGCACTTACCCAGCCTTAGTTGACTTCAAAAAAAGAAAAAAAGCTAAGCAGGATTTGGTGGTTGGTATTGGGATGGGATGGAGGGGGGGGGAGTATCAAAAAAACCTAGGCTTGTAGAAGTTGGAAAAACAGCCTAGAAAGTAGCAGTAGCTAGTCACTTGCATATGGTTGTCAAGAAGATCGCAACGTGTGTGTCTTTATGTAGTCCCCAGGAGAAAATCTCAGCTGGGGAGAGATTTTGTTGATCCAAAGTAGGATTGGACAGACCTTAAAAATGATTGGGAAGAAATGTTTTGGACCTCGTATTGAGGTCTTCATGAAAGCAGCTGGTCTTCCTTCAGGGAACCTGAAGCAACCCTTGTGCTATGAATCACTTATGCGCCTCTTTAAGTAGAGACTCTTAAAGCAGAAGCATCTTTTCTCAGGCTCATGCAGGGACCTGAAGACACGTGTGTAACAAAGAAAGGCTGTGGCTGACACAACAGTCACATTAATTTCTCCAAATCGCTTTTGAAGTGGTGGTGTAAAATATATCTCAGATTTAAATTGCTGTCTGCTCTGGACCACTAAAAGGCCTTTAAAAGGGGGCTCATGTACCTTGCTCACCCCTGCTCTGTCTGGACATTTTTAAACATGGCCACTATCATAAAGTCACCTCAAATCTCCAGCTTGTTCTTATCCCAAAGGCCCAACATCTATTATCACTGCCATTACAATTTCTCCCAGCCATGACAATGTCAAGCATCTCCCTATCACAGTATCAGAAACCGGCATTTTTCCTTATATTTGACCATAGCTTAAGTTAAACAAGATCTCCTACAGTAAACCAAAATCAAGACACTCAACATGATTGAGCAGGGGGTTGGTCTGGAAGACCAGCTAGGTGAGTCTTATACTCAGAGAGTCTTATACTCTGAAACATACGGTATATAGATAAACTTCAGGGGCACTAGGCAGGATGGCATTAAGTTTGATGGGAAGAGTATATTGTGCAAACCTACTTTCAATATGCGTGGTATAGTGTGCTTTCTTTGAAAATTCAATTACCATTAAATAACAACACAAAGACAGCACTCGTGTCACCAAATGCCAAAGGAATTAAATCACTAGATGTAAAAGCAGCAGGGGCTGTGCGCCCGATAACGGGAAACAAGAAAAAATGTCATCATCTATTAAGACACCTTTCCCAAACAGGTGTCTTTCACATGGTGTTGAGATTACCACTCTGAGGAATACCTAATCAGCCTGTCATCTGTAAACACTGATAATGTCAGGCCCCAAACCCAAGGAAGACACGTGGTGATTCTTCCAACTGAGTTCTTTCTTATTCCACACCTTCAGACAGTATCTTGCCAAAATGAAGCAGTCTCCTATCTGCATCTACCATATACTCTGAGAACTAAGAGTGGAGTCTATGGAGATTCTCAGTCATACAGGTCACGGTTGTCTCAAAGGATAGTTAGCTATGCACTTTGGGATAAGCACCCTTCGAATGGGGCGGGAGTATGAATGGATTTCCAGAAAAAATGCAGGCTACAGGAACCATTTGCGCTTCAGTTTGAGACGCAGACAACACAGACTCATCCCCAACAGCCTGTGTCTGTCTTCAACAGTGATGGGACACAGGGCAGAAAAGCACAGCTCCACAACACAGTCCTTTCAGCCATTCCAAGAAGGCTCCACACCCATTTTCACTACTCAGGTGACCCCTAAGGACACAGACAACCCTCCAAGTGGCCTCAACAACTTTCTAAAAGAATGCAAATGACCAGCTTGTCTGCAAAGAATAAAAATCCTTCCATTCCCCACCATCCAGTCAAAGCTGAAGTAGCTTCTTGGATGAGAAGCAAAACGTCTTCAAAGAAAAACAAGGAAGCCCAGTTGCGTCTTGAAAAAGCACCCTTGTGATATTAAGGAGGGTGTGTCTCCAACCTCTTTCTCCCACACAAAATATTTGGGTTGATCTGCCTCTTATTCCTCTGGAATATACACCCTCCCTCCTGGGTGTCCAGCCTACTGTACTGCATCACAGATAAGGGTATTCAAATATATGCATCAGTTTTAAGAAGAGCAACATCAGTTTAAGCCCATCCTCAGCTATGGAAGCTTACTGGGATGACTTTGAGCCAGTCATATTGTCTTAGTCCAACCTATCTTGTTGGTTGCTATTTCTGTTGTAAGGAAAAAAACGGGAAGACCTTTACACTTTGAGCTCCTGAACAACACAGGTAGTAAAAAATATGCAACCCAACTGGACAAATTTATGCCAAAACACATATATTTTTTTTGTTTGGGGTGTAAAGGTAAATATTCTGTATTATGCTGCAAATGGTTAAACTTTAATATCCTATAAAGGCTGCTTGGCTGCTCTTCAACTCTCCAGATTATCAGATAATGTTCTAAATGGTGTTTGTTTTTCTCCCTTTAAATAATACAAAAAATATATATTCCACTGATGGTGATAAGGTGATTGTTTTAAGAGCAGTACATCTTCCTGGCCAGCTTCTAAGCAACGGTGACACCCATGGGGTAAAGATGTACATTTTATCATAAAATGGTGCTCCCAAAATAACATGTTCCCAACCAGCGGATTTTTCTTCATTAGTAGAGGCAACCGAAATGTTTTCCTCCTAGTGCTATATTTTGTTTACTATTGAAGCTTTCTCTCTAGAAGATGACAAGGGGAGACCAATAGGTGGGACCAAATGGTCTTTATTAAATTGGGAGGAGGGAGCTTGGGGGAATATAGGGGGAATGTTGCATGTGGCCTATTGGCTGTGGGCTGGACACCCCTGGCTTAGGCAGTGAAAGGCACCATAGTGGCCTGTGGAAGGCACCAAGATCAGAGGGAGGATTCAACCAGTTCTAGCCTATTCGGTAGAACTGGTAGTTAACTTTCTGAGCAACTAGTAGAACTGGTTGTTGGAAGAAATCGCCTTCTTCTCTCTCTCTTTACAGGGCTAATCCTGTAAGGAAGGCAGGAAGGAAACATGCTGGTGCTGTTTCTAGCCTAATTTTTATTGTCCTGCTTACAGAAACTGCCTTAGTTAATCCTTATTATAGCATAACAGCTAAAGGTTGTTTAACTGGACACTGTAGTAGTAGACAAATTAACAGACAAAGACCAGAAGAGCTCGGGAGGCCAGGCAAGCAGGGTGAGGCAAAAGGGGTGAGGCAAGGTGCCCCTCGATGTGAGTGATGTCGAGTTGGCCATGCCCACTCAGTCACATGCCCACCCAGCCACGCCCACCCAATCACATGACCACCCAACCATGACTGCCAAGCCACGGCCACAGAACCGGTAGTAAAAAAAATTGAATCCCACCACTGAGTCCAAGATCCTGCAGGAGAGAACTGGGCATCGCACGCCCTGACCTGGACTTCCATCCCCACATTCTGTGGGCATTGCTGTCAGAGTTAGCAGAGCAGGCCATCCCATTGTCGATGTTACCATCTATCATTTTCAGAGAATGACAACTGAAATAACATCCAGAGATAGCCTTCTACAAAAGGACACTGTCTGTAAGAGATCATCGAGGGAGGGGGGCAGCTTTTTTTTTTTCAGTTGGCAGATAAAGCCACAGTTTCCTAAGTTGACGTGTACAAGTACAATGCTTTGAAAAGCAAGCTGCCACGGCCATAAAAATTGCAAAGTGGGGCCTGCTTCAGACCACAAGATTACAACCTCGATCACTGCAGCACAATCTATGTTAGACTGATTTAGCCCAATTTGGACAAGAACAATCATTACTGAGCAACGAAAGGAAGGAAGGATGACAATCCATGAGATGTTCATTTTTAAAAGAACATTTTCTCCCAGTTAATGACCAACTATTATCTTTCAAGACAATAGAAGCAGCCATTCATTTCTTTTATGTAGACATGTATTTCAGCATGAAGACCAGCAATAAAATACTTAGCCTAGAGATCATGTTTTCTGAGTTATTTACCCAATACAATAAAAGCAAATATATAAATAGTAGTATACAAATAATATGTACAAGCCGAGTGGAGGGAACTCTGGTTCTTCCACAGTAGTTGATGCTAAACTGCAATTCTTGCAGTAGCATAATTGGATGGCTCACAATGAAGAAGCTGGGTGTTGCAATCCAACAACTTTTTCATCTCAATCTACACTTTATTTATTTATTAAATTTATATGTCACCCATCTCTGTATGAAAAGCGACTCAAGAATGGCACGCTGACTTCAATTACCATTTCATATGAAATCAAGTGGTCTTGAATGCTCAGGTGTGTGGCGTCTCTCTTTCTTTTCTGCTACTTTTTAAAATTATTGATGCTATAATCAAGCCAGGAAAACCACCGGGTGGAATTAGAGGGGGTAAAGACGTATGCAAGTATAACAAGATTTTCAACTGATTACAGTACAGATCTAATCAGCTGCATTTCCTGTTATGTTTTCATAAGCCTTGATTTTTATGATAACAGATTGTATGTTTGGAAGTAGCAATTCCTTAGACTGTACACTTGATACTCTAAGAATTTAATTATTTTAAATGCTTACAAATATTAATGTATTCTAATCTATAACAAATCCCAGCCATCTTTAAAGTGGAATCTCATTTCTGGACTACATTTCTTTTCACAAAAAGTGGCAGTTCACACAATTTACTATAACTAAAAAAAAAAAAATCCTCTACTGTATTTAAAAAAAAAAAACTAGGTGCCATGGGGGGCGGGGATCTAATTTAACTTTTTGCCTCTTATGGTAATTTTTATGCATCTGTGTACTCTGAAATAGTTCAGCCCAAACACAGATTTACAATACCTTAAAAATGTAACTTATCGGGAAAATCCAGGCATTGCTTAGATCCTATTATCAGTTGCTCCCTAGAATGGATTGGCATGGGAAATGGCCAGGGAGCACTAGACTAATCTCTGTTTATTCACCCTTGAATTAAATGGCTGCTTTGTTTCTTGCAATAGATATATACTTTTCCTCCTCCATCCACCCCCATTTTCTATCACACATGTGCACATCACACCTGTTAGAAACATTTCTCTCGCCAATTAATGAATCTTTAGCCTCCATCAAGCTGAAGTCTTGTATAGTTTAATGTGCGTGAGTCTTAATCTTTGAGGTGGTTTTTTATTTCCTTTCTCCCCAGTTGTCTTGATACGCATATCTGCGCTTTCAAAGCACCTCTTCTGAAGGATTTACACAGTCCAGCCAAATGGTGTGTTGTAAAAAAAAAAAATCTGGGCTTTTTGTTTGATTTTTTCCTTGTTTCTTCAAAGGGCCAGCTCCTGTCCTGAGCTACACAAATAACAGAAGACGCCCCCCGCCCCAGTAATGTTCCAGACTTGCAGGCTTTATCCTGCAGAGTAAGCCAAGGGGGGGGGGGATAGAGAAAATAAACATGACTAGTTTACTTTAGCTTTCAAATGATCTCATTATTTTTCAGAGGCCGAAGCGGATGAAGGCAACAGCATTTGTGGGTCAGTATGGAATTTTAGAATCATGTTGCAGGAACATTCACAAAATGGATGCCAGAGGAAGTCTACTTTTTCACATAATGAACGGCAGGGATGGATGGAATAAAACAAAAGCCTGATTTGTCTGGCCCTATGAGACAAACACTTGAGGGTCAGGAAGGGGAAAGTAGCTTTGAAAAAATTCCCAGGGACAATATGGAGGGAATATCAGCCCTGATGCCTGCAAGCTTCTGTTTCCCGTCCCCAGGATTTCAATCCAGGCAGGACCAAACGAGAAACCTTCTTCAGAGGCATTTAATTCCAGACTGCTGAGTTTTAGTGCAAGGATTCCGTGAGCTCTTCTGGACTTTGCTACCCATATTCTATCGCCATGGCAACACCCCAAGAGACTCAAGATACAGAACAGGGATGGACAGATGTGTTTGCATGTTGGAGGGGGGAGGAGTGATACAACATTCTGAGAATACCGGAGGCTATTAAAACTCATGCTGGCAAACACAGCAGCTAAAAGTAAAGCCTTTTGCAGAACTTTTAAGGTGACCCATTCATTGCTTTCAATCTCTAAAGGCCTCTTGCATCCAGGGTTTGCAGGAGACGTTCTGCTTTGGCCTATTTCATAGCCTTGGTATTCAAATCCTCCTTCAACATAATACATACTGTCAATGAGGCCTACCTCAAAAGATTGTTCTGAATACAAATAGGTACAGACTACAGAGGGCCGCGAAAATCACTTTGAGTCCCTGAAAAAGAACAGGATCTAGATAGATAGATAGATAGATAGATAGATAGATAGATAGATAGATAGATAGATAGAGGGCTTTTTTTCCACCGGATCTCGGCGGAACGGCATTCCGGAACCTTTACAGAATCCGCGTCACGTGGTCCGTCTCCACCAATCGCGCTCTATCATTTCCGGGTTTTTTTGCGTGACGACGGGGGGTGCGTTCCGGCACCTTTCTTCGG
>JAOYMU010000098.1:13066557-13083665 GCA_025802295.1 Psammodynastes pulverulentus
TATTTTGTTGTAAACCGCCCCGAGTCTACGGAGATGGGGCGGTATAGAAGTCTGAAATAAAGTAAAGTAAAGTAAAGTTGTTAAGGAGTCTGGCTTCCCCACTGACTTTGCTTATCAGACAGTCGCAAATAGCAACGGTCATAAGTACGAACTGATTGCCAAGTCTCTGAATTTTGATCACACAATCACGGGGATGCTACAAAGATCGTAAGTGTGAAAAATGGTCATGAGTCCATTTTTTTCAGTGCCGCTGTCACTTTGAATGGTCACTAAACAAACTGTTGCAAGTTGAGGACTGCCTGTATGTCCTTACCAGATTTTTCAATGCCTTCAATAATGGCAGAATTTCTAATGTACTGGAAAGTTTCTTAAAAATTCAGGAGACGTTCAGAAACGTGTCTACCTTGAAAGTAGCCTATGTTGAACTGTACACCTCCTGTTAATCACATCTTTGTTCCATTCACAATCTATCAACAATAGATCTATCAACAGTCTATCTCTTATTTTATACATTATTTAAGAATTAACATTTTCACTTTCTGAGAACAGATATTACAGCTATCTGGTGCAATACAGCATGGAGAGCCTCTATGGGATTTAGGAACATCAGAAATATTTTCTTCTTAATCCGTTATTGGCTTTTACAAAGAGTTTACAAAAAAAAACTGAAGAAAGCTTAGACTAAATTTTGCAGGAACACAGCATCTCACATATTTCTGGAACTCCTTGATTTTGGTAATTTTTTTAATTATTCTTACTGCTAGAAATCAAGTCCTAATATATAGTTGCCACCAATGTTATTTTTAAATCTCAATAAAAAGTTGTTTCTTTCAAAAAAAAAAAAAGAACTGTATACAGCACAGGGAAACATCTGGAACTGACCACAAGAAATGTTTTACGACATTTCACCTGATGTCATAAAATGCTTTATGAAAGCTCTGAAAAAATGTTTTATGAAATTGCCAGATTTCAATTCATTGGAGCCACGGGGTCTTACATTTTGGGCCCATTCTGTAAATTACGCTATTTGAGATACCATAGTTGAAAAACATTTGCTGTATGATTCACTGTTTTGCCCAGTTAAAGGTTAAAGACGTGAGAGAGTCTTAGTAGTACAGAGCTATAACAGAATATATAACTACAGTTATTTAATGCATAGATAATGCTATAAAGTGCTAAAGGTTTCTTCCAAAAATGTTAACTATAATCTTTTAAAAGTCTAAATAGGTTTTTTTTTAAGTGCTAAGTTTCTCTCCTTTCACACACAAAAAAGAGGAAAAATAAAAACGCAAACAGCGTTGGGACTTTGGGCAGAAAACAAACGGGAAAAGTGAAAGTATCTGGAAGATATGAAGGAGCTGCCAGTATCAATTGCAGGCAGCGGGCATGGGAAGATCAAAGAATGACAGTGAAAAGCCAGCAGTCTAGGGCAAGAGTGTTGATGAGGGATCCTGGGGCCCTGCACAGTTTAAATGAATTTTCAGTTTGATTGAGTGAAGCTGCTAATACCACAATGCTGCAGCAAACAAGGTAGCTTCTCAGAGCTACAAGTAGTTGGGAACTGACCTGTAGCATTGCTAGTCAAGTTTCTAATACTCAACAAAGAGTAGGCATCTTCAGGGCCAGAGTAGGCATCTTGAGAAAGAAACCTAGAAGCTGATAATAGCATCATCCTTCCTTGAACCCACTTCAATAAGTAGTATTTCAGATGCTGGAATCTACAAAGGCTCTGAGGCCAAGCCTGTGAGCATCAGCAGAAGACCACGAGACACAGGCTAGTGCACCAATGTTCCCGCACACACCCCTAAAATTTTCAAATCCCACAGCCTTTATTTTCACCCGCAATTCAATTAGAGCTTGCTCAAACCCAAAGGCCATTTACAGTCTCATTCTGAACAAGCAAAACATGCACTATAGATAATCCTCATCTTTTGATTGGTTGTTTAATAACTGTTCGCAGTCACACAACCGCCTTGGAACGAGTACTTTACAGCTCATAAAACACTTTCAGTCATCGTCAAAAGTTGCTTTAGCTTCCCGGTCACATGACCACATTTTGAGCACTAGGTCACTTGCTTGTATTTATGATCGGTTGCTAAGCGCCTTGCGATCATGTGACCTCCATTTGCATTCTTCTCAAATGGCTTCCCCAGAAAAGCAATAGGGAAACCAGCAGGGAAGACTGCAAGGGGAGAAGAGATTGGATTTGAGGTCTGTTCTCCCCCCCAAAGAACACAAGAGAGATTTTCCCTCTGCTCCATGCAGGGAGGCAAAATCACCCAACGTGCTGGAGAAATGGATGTCAAATCTGGCAAAAATACTAGTGAATGCCAACATTATTGCAATCATTCTCCCAGGTGGGGCACGGAGCAGGCTCAGGCCACCCTGGTGTGGTTGGAGGCCCCGATTCTCTCCCTGGCAGTCTACTTAACAATCTGCCCAGTCACTTAACAACCATAACCGGGAGAGTCAGGGTTGCAGTCATTGAGTGAAGCAGTCACATGGCATCCCACTTAACAACTGCTTTGTCCAACAACTGAGATTCCAAGCTCAGTTTTAGCTGCAAGTAGAGAACTATTTATAAAGGCAGGTGCGGTAGCCTAGAGGTGAAGCTCTTGCCTCACAATCAGAGGCTATGAGTTCGATCCTAGGTAGAGGCTAAAACTCTCCTGCTCAAGCAGGGGGTTGGACTAGATGACCTCCAAGGTCCCTTCCAACTCTGTTATTCTATGATCAAGTTATTCTATATAAAACAGAGGAACATTCAAGAACAGGACCGCTCTCTGCATGCTTCACTCCCAAGCCGTAGTCAAAATGTTTATAAAAAGGAAAGAAAAATCACAAGGCCTGGATCTAGAACATGTGAAATTGTAACAAGAGGGTTTCTAAGCCAGGGATGTCAAATTCAAGGCCCGCGAGCCAGATCCGCCCTATGGGTTGCTTAGATCTGACCCATGGGGCTACCTCAGAAACAGCAAACGACCAGCCCGCAGTGCCTCTGCCAGTGAAAACTGAACTCGCGAGAGCCACATGCAGCCCTCCTGGGCTCCATTTTTAGTTGCAACAGCCTCCTACAGTCCTCTGGCCAGTGAAAACAGAGCCTGGGAGGGCTGTGCTTGGCATTCCTGGGCTCCATTTTCACTGGCAGAGGGCTGCAGGACATCAAGCTGACCATGCCCACCCTGGCCATGCCCAGTCACCCCCCAAAGTCAAACACAACCCTGATGTGGCCCTCAGTGAAATTAAGTTTGACACCCCTGTTCTAAGCAAATGCAAATGTGTCCTACCATATCAGCAACAACAGCTTGAATAAAGAAGAAAAGAAAAAGAGCAGCCATTTCCATGAAATCTCAACTCTTTTTCACACTGTGGACTGTTTACTGATGCATGTAGGAAAGTAGAAGGGGCCAGCAGAGAAACTAAAGTTGGAATGCTAGAATTAATTTCACCAACTAAAGTTCTCACTTATCGTTTTTTACGTCAGTTAATAACTCCTTTTTGGCCACACAGAAAACTAACACTCTGTTGGCAATCCAAATAAATGCTTTGACCAGGTAGAGAGTCAGATTACATGATATCTGAAGACCCTTCCTACTCTATTGTGATTTGTATGTTTGTAATATAAAGTAATATAATGTATATCTGAGCTTGTCGATCAAAAGGTCAGCAGTTCAGTGGTTAGAATCCCTAGTGCCACGTAACAGGGTGAGCTCCTGTTACTTGTCCCAGCTTCTGCCAACCTAGTAGTTTGAAAGCACGTAAAAAAAATTTAAGTAGAAAAATAGGGACCACCTTTGGTGGGAAGGTAACAGTGTTTCGTGCGCCTTTGACATTTAATCATGCTGGCCATATGGCCACGGAGATGTCTTCGGACAAGCGCCGGCTCTTTGGCTTTGTAACAGAGATGAGCACCGCCCCCTAGAGTCAGGAACAACTAGCACATATGTGCAAGGGGAATCCTTACCTTAATATAATGTAACATTATAAGATTAATATTAAGATTGTAATACTGTATAATGGAGAAACGTTGTCCATGGGGTAGCGATGGGTCAGACACAACTTCGCAACTAACAACAACAAAAAATATATAATTTTTGAAGAAGCAGGGGAGGCCACATGCAGGCTGTTTCCCAAACAACCACCAGTGGTACATCCTTGTCTTTCTTTGGCCATTCTTTAAAGATTTAATCTTCTGTTAGGCAGCCGGAGATATTAAGCCCTCTCTCCCAGAGACTTGTTTCCATACCTCCTTTCCTTTGTAGTGGGTGGAGAATTAGTAGGCAGACAATGCAGAAAAACATAAATATGCTTCTCTCGTTTCAAAGGCGAAGGCATTATCACAAACCTCACACAATCCAGCAAAGATTAAAAGGGAAGAAATTGTTCTCTTCTTGCTTCCTACTTATGTGAAATGTATTTATCTATCTATTTATTTCTTAGGGGTGGAGAGATGTAATGTATCATTTTATGTCAATTTTCTCTTTTGCTTCCATTTTGAAAATGGTCTGAGTGGTTATGGAATGGCCACCAAAACAAAAATTGATCTCAGGCAGGTCCATCGGTAATCTTCTAACTACTAGGACTTCTAACTACTAGGACATCAACTTAGTTCCTGGGGAGACGGGGTGGGGAAAAACAGAAGAGATGGGGAGGAGAGATTGGAAGCAAAGACTTCATTCATTTTGGGTCACTACAATCTAAAGTAGCACTTAAAACAAAAGAAGGACAATTAACATTTCGCAGACAGAGCAGACAACTGGAACATGGCCCGAAGAAGAAATTTCTTTATTTATTCGTTGTAACATTTTCCAGTTTCCTTTCTACTGGATACACATTGAACATTGCCTCTCAGGAACCTCTGACTCACAGAGAGAACCAAGATACAGAAATATAGTGCTGACCTTGGGCCATGGTGTCCCAGATCCAAGACACCACCAACCATCGAGTTCACTACCTAGTTGTTCCTTTGCAATCTCATCTCTTTCACCATGTTGCTGATCATGAAGATAAAAGTGTTGGTGCCCATAGAGAAAAAGCAGGATATTAATACAATACGTCAATATTTAAACTTGGGAGCACCAGTTATAGTTTCTCTTCAGTGGATGTTCACCAATGAAGCTCCACCAGAATTTGTTCAGTCCTGGTCCTCCACAATTCCCAACTAGTTCTTGCCACTAGACAAGAAAACTGAGTTGCCAAAACACAATAGCTGGGTTGGTACCACATGCTAAAGCAAAGACAAACAAGCCATCACGGGTTCATTTTCTCATGTCCTTCCATCATCCTCAAGTTCTGAAAAAAGTCCATCCATATAAAAGTAACTTTGAAACCAACAGTGTCTTACTTTTGTTTTGGCGTTATTATTTCAGAAATATAGAATCACTCAAAGGATTGGCTAATACACTTTTCAGCACTCAGATATACTAATACATTAATGTGGAATACTCTCATTCGGCACCCAGAGTGACTGTTTCATCTCTGCTTGAAATATGTAAACCATCAGTGATGTTTAGCAAATCTTGAACAAGGGGGAAAATTCTATGAAGGGGGCCGTCTGTATGTACCAACATTGCCAAGCATTTTATTGCAGTTTTAGATTTTTAAGGGTGCTCAATCAGGAGCAGAGACCCTGCAGTGCATGAGGTTCTCCATACAAAATTTCCTTCATATCAGAAAAAAGCATGTCAAAGGTAGAAACTTTCTCACTGACAGTCTAGTTTTCAGCAGCCATTTATCTGATTTATACATTCATTCATTCATTCATTGGAGTAAATTCAGAACATTTAAGCACATCATCCTCACCCATCCTGAAGCTTTGCAGAACTCAAAATCTGGGCACACACTGCAGAAATCCTTTCTATCTGGTGCCTCTCTCAGTATTAGTTCCCACGTCACAAATACTTCTGGGTAACTTATTTATTTGCCCAAACACCACTCCCAAAAAAAAGGCAGCTAGCAAACACCTAGCCCTCCAACAGAGCCCACCCCAATGCTGTCCTTCAGCAAGGACAGGGGAAGAATACAAACAAACCATTCCCGTCTGCCAGATAAAAGATGAAGGTCAAACATCAGAAACCTAAAGCCAAAACTGGCTGGACAGCTGCAGGAGAAGAGGCGGGTGCTGCATGTCAAACAGAGAAGCAAAGAGTCTCTGGGTTTTAACTTCTCCCATGGTCCTCCAACAACTCTCAAGCAGGCTAGAAGATCCTATCTAAGGTCACTTTATGCATTATAGGAGATACATAGACAAATCCAGTTTTGACATGTTAGTTCTACACCTAGAAGCATTGAGAACAACAACAGACACAATGATCACGTAATTCCTACAGCGACATGAGTCAGGGCTCACAACTGGTGCTTACAGTCTTTTGGAGGACGTGAATTTTAAATGCCAAGGCCGATTTGCCTCTGCCCCAAAGCCCTCGCTCCAATTTCAGTGCAAATTTCCCCAGCATCCGATGAAGGGAATACCAACCGGAGACAGATGGCTCACCAATGCTGCCACCCACAGGCCGTTTGTCACATTAACAGGAAGAAAAGTGACATGGTCCTTAACCATGTCCGAAGGACCCGAAGCAATCTTCCCAGGTGAAAACACAAAGGCATCAACATGAATGTGATTTTTATTCCATTCTGGGGTGGGGTGGGGGGTTCCCCACACTTAACTGTCATTTTTCTACCCACAAAACAAACTACATTGGAATTTGTTTATTATATTCTTCACTGTCGGTTCATCAGATCACCCTGATGCAGGGTCAATTAGGCAGGGAGTGCATTAAAACCCAGTGTTTTACAGCTCAAAACAAAATGGTGTATCAAAAACAAGTGTATTCCTTTCTGTTTAAACCTGCGGCTCTTGGTATAATAATTATAATTCAAGACGTGTAAGCCAGGCAGTAATAAAATTAAATATGAAAAGATTGCCCCAAAAGTTAATAAAGATTTTAAATAAATGATAAAGAAACCAAAGGGGGCCCTCAAAAGATACTCACAGAGATTATCTCTCTCAGATATGGTGCAATCAATAAATTGTCCCTGTCTTTGCAAGCAACTAATGACTACAGCATCGTGGAAATCCCTAAATTTGTCTGCCTCGCTCATACAAGTACTGCTTATTTATTCACTGACCTTACATAAGCCTTATACAATACTTTAAAATTTTAGGCAATGTCTGAGGCCCGCAGCTGCAAGGCATTAAGAAACTAAACTCGCCTCTTAAAGACCGCTAAACCCAAAAGTGGCTCAGGAAATTTAAGCCCCACAGATTCCAGGCGTTTCTCAAAAATTGGGTATTAATTACCTCAGAGAAAGAGCAAGATTTTTTGTGGGGGAACACTCCTGTGAAGATGTCACAGCCTGGTCACAGGCTGCTGAGAAGTCACCTTGTTGCCTGGGAAAACAGAACACAGGATGGAGAGTGGCTTGTGACCTAATTCAGGTGGGCTTTTTTTTATCAAGAATTATTGCCCTGAAGGACATTAGAATCTAGGCCTTTGGGACCTTCAATAAGCCTAACATCCAGCATGATGTTCTCAAGGCTATAGTCAGGCTTCGCCATAAGCTGAGAAGGTAACAGATCCAAGGGTCCTAGCCTTCATTGCAACACAGTAATCCTATATTTGAAACCAGGTGTGCCTATGGTTGTACTTTGGGGGCAGGCAATTTGCAGCCTCAGAGTAGGATGCAGCCCTTCCAAATCCATTTTTTGTATCTCACAGAGCCCCTCCAACAGAGGTGATATTCAGCCAGTTCCGACAGGTTCTGGAGAACCGGTAGCGGAAATTTTGAGTAGTTCGGAGAACCAGTAAATACCACCTCTGATTGGCCCTGAGCCACACCACGCCCATCAAACCACGCCCACAGAACCGGTAGTAAAAATTTGAATACCACCACTGCCCTCTGATTATGACTGCTGAGAGCTGGTGGCATAATTTTCTGGGAAACAGATGAAAACTGTAGCAAACCATCTAAAATAAGCATGTTATGGTTATAAGAAAACAAGCAACACCTTAAACTTTCAGGAAAAGAAAACCCCCAATTGCTATGCACAATATGGCTCCTCTCACATAGTGGCCCTCAGCTCTCAAAAAAACATTAAGAGTGGTCCTTGGCCACAAAATGGTTGCCCACTTTCAGTACAGATGGTGCCATGACAGCCAGACATCTCAGCCTTTTAAAGCTCCAGAGAAGTAGCTGACTTATTCTATTGTGGCAATAAAGCACCATGAATTCTATTAAGGGATAAGAAAATCAATTGTGGCATAACCTTTCATAGACCTGAGCTCAGTTTTCAGATCGGTGATGTATAAAGCTTGTAGCAGAACTAATAAAAAAGAAAAAGGCTCTGATCATTTATAGGCCCCCAATTCCTGCGAGCAAAACACTCAAAAGCAAAACTCACAAGGGCTAAAGCCTTATCCACACTCTACACACACCAGGAAACACTGCTGTTGGTGCTTATCACGTGCAATGGCCTTCCAATGGTTTCATTGCTGGGATTTTTTCCTGGCAGAAGCAATTATTGGGCAATTTTTCCTCCCTCCCTCTCTTTCCAACTATAAGTCCTGATCAATGGAGCAATCACCAATTCGCTTGATTGTTGCAACTGTGAAAATGTATGAGCAAAAGAAAGCACTTCCTGAATCTAGCACTGCTACTCTTGTTAAAAACAAGAGTTCTGGTAAGAGTGTGCAGAATCTTTCATATCTGGATAGGAGAAAATCTGGGTTTTAACACATTTCAGGGTGGAAGCTAGCCTAAGCATATCAACTATGGGTAGTTCTCATCTTATAACTATTTGTTTAGTGACTGTTCAAAGTTATATCAGCACTGAAAAAAGTGACTTATACAATTGTCGCAGCATCCCCATGGCCAGGTGATCAATATTTCAGACACTTCACAACTGGCATGTTTGTGAAAGTTGCAGCATCCCAAGGTCACACAATTGCCGTTTGTGACCTTCCCAGCTGGCTTCCAACAAGCAAAATCAATGGGGAAGCCAGATTCGCTTAACGACTGCGTGAGTCACTGAATAACCAGGGTGACTCACTTAACAACCCTGGCAAAAAAAAAGGTCGTAAAATTGACCCCAACTCACTCAACAACTGTTTTGCTTATCAACGGAAGTTCCGATCTCAATTGTGGTCGTGAGTCAAGGATTACCTGTACAAAGTCTGGTTTGGACTTCAGAAATTGGAAAAACATCTTGACTTCCCTTCTGCCTGCTTTGGGAAATAGTTCGATTCAAATCCAAATCAGAATCTCATCATGAGCAAAGTGAACATTTATGTCTCTTCAGTGTTGATCCCTAGGCAATAAAAAAAATGGCAATGACCAAGTTGCCTTTTGACCAAAACTGGATACAATTTGCAGACACAGTTGTCCAGTTACACTCAACTAAATGCAGGCAATCTCTATGCATACCTTTTAGAGGTGTTCTGTGAAGTATCAGGGTATGACCAATGCAATTCCATACAGGTTGAAGAGTAGCTTTTACAGATTACCAATTTTTTTTTAAAAAATGACATGCTCTTTTTGCTTGGGATTTGGGAGCTGTCTTGGTGAAAATATACAATATACCTGCGGCCCCGTGAAATTAACCTGCAGAATGTCAGCAGGAGAGACTAAAGGTTGGGGCATTGCCATGAACGAAACACAGTGTCAAAATATCTCTCACGTTTCATTTTCTACTCAACTGACAGAGTCATCCGAATTTAAAGCACGTCATCCTTGGCTGAGGTCATGGAGCACAATCCAGGAAGGAAAGGTGAAGTTGAGCAAACTCAAATTATTCTATTTTAGATGCATTATGCAAAGATCCAGTTCTCTGGATAAGGCTGTAATGCTGGAGAAGGTAAAAGGAAAGAGAAAAAGAGGGCAACTAGCAGAAAAGAGAATGAGCTCCATTCTGGCAACAATGGATGAGACATTGGAAGACCTGAAAGCCCATGTTAGGGACAGATCTTTGTGGAAAGAAGGTACCTAAGTGGTTGATAGAAGTCAAAAATGTCTTGATGGCACATAATCAATCCCTTTCTTGGAAGTGGCAATGACTTTTTAAAAAAAAGAACGACTGGATGCTGGCTTCCTTGAGTAATTTGGTTGAACAGAAAGATGAGACAGAGATAAAAAAAAAATTGAATACCATTCTTCTTCACTTGGCTGCGTTCTTTATTCTGTGATCCTGCTACTCTCACGTACAGGAAGTGTTAAATTAATACTCGGTGTAATCATAAAACCTGCCTGACTGTAAAGCTTTCAGGAGCCTACATCCTTTTTGAATCCAAATATCACACTTAAATCCAAAAAAGCATTCCTGCAAGCAAGCAAAGTAGGACACACAGCTACAAAAGGCAGTGATGAAAGTCCCAAAGCAATGTGTGGTGTGTTCTTTCCACGCTCCTTTTCTCAAGTCACGTCAAAAAGGAGAATTCTGAGTAAAGCTCAAAGCCCTAACCTTAACCTTAACCCTATTAGTTGTCGGTCACAACACTCACACTTCTTTCGCCGTGCTATAACTGTTGACTCACCTGCAGAAAATTGGAGGATGAAACCTATAGGCTTTTCTAGACAGAATTTCTGCGTATCTGTGGATAGTCGGATTATTCCTGAAGTGTCCTGGGGACTTGGAAATGGCTCGAGTCCCTTAATTCTGAATTTGAGCAGATGCAGTTCAGGATTCATCCAAATTCCGCTACGAGTTTTATATGGCTAATTACAATAGTTGAGCAATGGTTCCTCAATCCCAAATGCTTGCCAGAAGCTGGAGCAACAACCATAGAATTATTTTTCCCCCAAACCCTCCAAAACTAATTGGCTAAAAAGATCATTAAAAAAAACCCAAGATCCTATATCTGAATTAAGGATTTTTTCCCACCGTTCCCTGCCCCCCAGAGAAAAAGTTCTTATTCTGCACCTGATCCCACTTGGCCAACTTCTAGTAAAAACATAAAAGGCAGTTCTGCAAGCTTGAAGCCTGTCCGTTTATATCCCAAAGGTACAACGGCATCAAAACAACTCGTCCAAAGCACACACACACAAAAAAAAAGGGGGGGAGAGAAAATGTTTTTCTCTTCCTGCGGCTGGTTGGCAGCCCTGACTAAATTTTTAAATACAGGATAAACTATTATGCTGCTGCTATGAACACATAAACTATTTGAATATCCTCTTATCTTTCTCTTGCAAGATTACAGCCACTGTCTCCCACGGCTTATTCTGAAGTCAGCCCACTGGCTGCATCATTAATATTGAGGGATTAGATAACTTTATTTGCAATGTTGACCAACCCAGGGGCAAGCCATGAATTGCTATTACTATCAAGGACAAATCTCACAGGCCTGCCAAGTTCCCCCAGGGAGGTTTGACAAATAGCAGTTGACAAATAGTTGACTGGGCCAAGAAACCTACAGGTAATCCTCATTTAACAACCACTCAGTCAGTGACTGTTCAAAGTTACCACCGTGCTAAACAAGTGATACCTATGACCAGTCCTCTGAGTTCCAGCTATCCCAGCAGTCCTACAGTCACATGGTTACGATCTGGTCACTTGGCAACCAGTTCACGCTTACAATGGTTGCAGCGTCCTGCAGACACATCTGCCTGCAATTTGGCAGATTGAATCCCACCAGGCTCAAGGTTGACTCAGCCTTCCATCCTTCCGAGGTCAGTAAAATGAGGACCCAGATTGTTGGGGGCAATAGGCTGACTCTGTAAACTGCCTAGAGAGGGCTGTAAAAAGCACTGTGAAGTGGTATATAAGTCTAAGTGCTGTTGCTATTGCTATTACCATTTGCAAACTTCTCTATCAGTTTTCCTAAACCAGGGGGTGGGGAACGATGGCCCTTTTATAACCTGTGGATTTGTGGCTCAGGAATTCTGGGAGCTGAAGTCCAGACGTTATAAATGGGCCATTGTTCCCAACCTCTGTCCTAAAGCAAAGTCAGTGGAGAAGCCAGCAGGGATAATTGCAAGTTGCTCTGAGTGGGATAAGTCACTTGCATTCTCTCCCACTTAGCAGCTACCTGCCCCACCCCGCCTACTGCATTCACATTATGCCAACCACACATCCTCCACCATCTCTGGCAGTAGCCACTTACTTGCTTACCAGTTTTCTTCTGAGTCACCTGTGACTTGCTTTACAACATGCAATACTCACTTAACAATAGCAATGGGGAATGCCATCTCTAAGCAATACAGTCATGTAACATCGCACTATATGAGCATATCGTTTAACAATGGAAATTCTTGTCCCAATTACCATAGTTAATTGAGATCCACCTGTGTAGAGTTTCACAAACTCTTATCAACTTCACATTCTTGGCTCGGACTAAGCTAATAGACAAGCACACACACACTCACAAATCACAGGCAACTGATGTTTTATTTGGTTAACCAAACCTGGTTCCACTCAATGCTGCTGAGAGGCCAAGATGCACTGAACCACAAATGTTTCCAGCATAATAAATCTTTTACTCTTTAAAAATCCAGGAAGATTGCATTATTGCCAATTACTGCAAGTAAGAATGGCTTATGTACTTATTTTGGACTCGGCAGAGCATTGCAGAGAAATGTCACCAGTAAATCGTTCTGAATCTCATGGCCTATTCTGCCCTACAGTTTATTTATCTTTTCCCATAACCCAGACAACTCTCTGTGCTAACCGAGGATAATATTTTTTTTCCTATGTGAAAGAGTGGATTCCTGTCTCCAAAAGCTTCTGCTACAACAAATCTGTTAACATTTTCAGGCATACAAGACTCTTAGTGCTGCCTCAAGTGATCCATCTCTTTCCCATCATAGAATCTATTTGTTACTTTTCCTCATGAGATTCTCAAGTTAGTAGCAGTATCTGTTTGCCGTTATCAAAGGATAAGCCATTCATTAGGCACATCCACATTACATTAAGAACTGTCCATGGTACTGATCCAGCTTACTTAACTGAAGTTGAACTTCTTGTACTACAAAAAGTCCTCAACTTACAACTACAATTGAGTCCAATATTTCAGTTGCTAAGCAAGATAGTCGTTAAGTGAGTTGCACCCCACCAGGAGCCTTAGTGGTGTAGTGGTTAGAATGCAGTAGAGATCAATCCTGATGGAGCTCAAGGTTGATTCAACCTTCCATCCTTCCAAGGTTGGTAAAAATGAGGACCTGGATTTTGTGGGGCAACATGCTAACATTGTAAACCACTCAGAGAGTGCTATAAAGCACTATGGAGTGATATATAAGTCTAACTTGCTAGACTGTTGTTACTTTATGACCTTTTTGCCATAGTTGCTAAGCGAATCACTGCAATTGTTAAGTGAATCACGCAGGGTTTTTTGCAAATCTGGCTTCCCCTATTGACTTTGGAAGTCAGCTGGGGAAGGTTACACATGGTGATCACATGACTCTAGAACAGTGCAAGTGTCATAAATACATGCATGTTGCCAAGCAAATTTTGATCTTGTGACCATGGGGATGGTGCAATGGTCATAAATGTAAAAACTGGTCATAAATGACCTTTTTTCAGTGCCGTTGTAACTTTGAACTGTCACTAAATGAATGGTTGTAAATTGAGGACTACCTGTACAGTTTCCTGAAGCCAACCACCTGACAAGACTTTGTGCGAATGGGTCTACTGTTTCAGTTGCCTAGTGGGGTGTGTTCCCCAAGACTCTGCCCATGTAAAACAGGAACACTCAGACTTTTCCTATATGGTATACTGTGGGAAATGGGCATCAGGTTGAAAAAGATCAAGACCAAGTGAAATGGATTCACACCATTATTTCCCAAACCCACAAGGCCAACTCGCAGCAAATATATTTATTAACACATACAATGTGCACATTGTAAATATGGGAACGAAAAACCCAATTAAGCTGAATTTACAGCAGAGTTTCCATTGGGAGAAAATGTGTAGGATATATTTTGTAAAACCTGATATTTGACACTGAAAAACCTGTTGTGTCGAGTTTCCTGTTACGGTCTCTAACTCTGCCATTTCTGTGTATCAAATAGCTTCCCCGTGTATTACCCCGATGCCATCAACAGTAGCATAGCAAGAAATACAATGCACCTCTGAAGTATACGGCAAACTAAATTTCAGATGTGTTCCTCAAACACATCCCCACGCACCGTATCAGCTGATTATACCTGGCCAGCCTAATTTGATTTCTGCTAAATGTAAAACTCATTGCTGCCTGCAAAACCCAATTACTAAGACAGAATTCTAGCTGCCTCAAACTATATCTGTGTCAGGGGACAGAGGGGCTAACGTGCAAAGAGAGTTTCAAAAACCAATCCGATTGTGCATATAGTTACAACCAATTCAAACAGGCCTTTGAATGCATAAAACGTGCATTGATGGAGCTGTTATTTCACATAACATGAGGAGAATGCACAAATCCCATCACCCGCTGGGGAGATGACGGATCAGTTGAACACAGCTCTGCTATTCTACCTGCTTGGGCTTGGGATCGAAACAACTCTGCAAAAGAGATGCTGTGACTTGATTGAAACCCAGGGTTCATTTGGTCAAAGAGCTATCAGGCCTATTTCTGAATAACAGATCTTAAAACCAACTCCCAATTGCCTCAAACAAGATTCTTCCAGCCAGCTCAGCACCACCTCATCCTGTAACCACCGACAGGATCCCGTCTTCTCCAGCGCTGACAAAATAAAGCAAAATACTGAACGTCCCACCAAGCACCACGCAAAACAGCCATAACCAGTTCACAGCCCTCCAGAGGCACTCTATCTCCTTGCCATAATAGAACCTCTCTTCCCAAATCCATCGGAGGCCAGCAGATTGGAGAAAATTGCGAAGTTTATTTATTAATTCATCACATTTATATGCCACTCATCTCGTGGTGACCATGAAGCAACTGGCTACAAGCCAGGCATAGCTCAAGTGGATCCAGATACAAATCCTCACTCAGCCCTCAAGGACAAAGGAGAGATTGTGAGCTAGTCACTCGTTCTTTGGCTACGCTTACCTACAAGGTAGTCAAGAAAACAGAAAACCATCTGTACTTCCTGGAAGAGAAGTTGAGGAAGATTATTTGGTATTCGTAGACTTTCTTCTGAGGATTTCAGTCAAGATCCATGAAGATCTGTAATACTTACATAGTAGTGTTTTTCACTCAGTTCTCACATGCAAGTCACTATGACTGCTCCCTTATAGCTTCTCCCATTTGGTCCAGAAGATGAACATTGAAAAGAGTGGGTTTATGTAGCATTATGCACGCCATTCAGCACTGACAACAAATAGAAGATGGAAGTGGTTCTCTTCTAGAGTGTTCAGTTCTCTTAACGTTCTTCTACAACAATCCAGAATCTTAAATGGTTATGGGGGGGGCAGGACTACCGGCACAGTTCTATCCCTATCAATCATCCTATTTTCAGGAGGAATCATTGAAACTGGGCAGCCAGGCAAGGGACGTCTCCCAACAACAGATCTTAAAATGTACTAGCTGCCAAGCTAATACATCAGCTGTTTGGAATTAACAGGAACACAAGGCAGCAAAAAGAAGCAATCGCAAACAGTTTAAAGAAATAAATACACGCATAATACAGCCATTAGATTACATAAATGAAACAGTAATGGAAGGCGTCAGCAGAGACATAGGTCAGGTTCAATTATTCAGACACTGCTGTAGGCTAGGAAAATGGGGAATGACTTAATTTGCCTCCTCAGTTTTAAAGACAGGAAAAACTCAAGTAGTGAGACATTTCTTCAAGCACAGATCGATCCTCTAAGATGAATAAGCTATTCCCCAAACTCAACAGGTAGATTATATTCTCCCAGTGCAATCAGTTTATAATATCATTTTGGACAGAGTTTTACAGGGTTTGAGAGAAGTTCAGTGATTACATGTAAACTATGGAAATCGTTTGCCATTATCTTTTCTCATATTTTTTCCCCAATTTCCAATCTAACCTACTATTCTGGAATTGCCTGATGGTCTCTCTCAACCAAATGTTAACCAGGTTCAGCACTCTTTGCCTTTTAAAGATAGGCCATAGTTGGCTAGGTGCTGCCACTTGCTATAACTTTCCAATATAATGATTGGCTTAAAAAGAAAATTGAAGCCTTGGGTATCCCATAAGCCGTGGTGACGCAGTGGTTAGAATGCAGTACTGCAGGCTACTTCTGCTGACCGCCAATTGCCAGCAATTTGGCAGTTCGATTCTTACCAGCTCAAGGTTGACCCAGCCTCCCATACTTCCAAGGTTGGTAAAATGAGGACCCAGATTGTTGGGGAAAAATATGTTGGCTCTGTAAACTGCTTAGAGAAGGCTGTAAAGCACAGTCTAAGTGCTATTGCTATTTCCTTATGTGTAGTTTCATTTTTAACATCTAAAATCATCGGACATGTTTGGGCAAGGAATTCAGCTTGTTCTCTAATTTCCCCCCACACTGTCTGATATTTCTGGAGTAATTTCCATCATCCTCCCTTCAGGGATGGCGGGGCGCTGGTGTAATGGGAGTAACAATTCAATCCATCTGAACTGGACAAATCTGCTCCCTTTTGTACAATATCTAGAACATCTGTGAAACCATCACTATCCAGCCATACAGAACGGAGGCTAGAGATAAGGGATGAAAAATGCTAAGTCGGCACCACACTCTCCTATAACCAAACCCACACATGGCCAATATAAGAAAAACAGGATCCAGAATACCTTCAGTCTCAAAGTGGAGACTGACATTTTATGATACTTTAGGACTAGATATCTGCTGTCATCTAGTGGTGATACAGATTTTTTTCAAGCCAGATCTGATAGCCCTAGAATAACCTCCAGCTTCAGGCTCCATTGAGAAAGACACAGATATAAATTGACTGTTTTGATCAAAGAAAAAAATACAAGTCCTTTTATTTCTACCTGGAAACCACTTCTGGACTTTGTGCTTGAGGTGGAATATACTTTGGGGTTTTTTTCCGATTAGAAAGACTTGTTGTTATAGAAATGGCTAGTTTAAACTATTATGTAAAAGTAAAAAGTTGAGGTTTGATGTTAATGCCCTATTCCAGTTTTTCCCAACCTTACTCATTTTAAGATATGTGGACTTCAACTCCCATAATACCCAGCCAGCATATGCTGGCTAGGGAATTCTGGGAGTTGAA
>JAOYMU010000098.1:13200545-13212712 GCA_025802295.1 Psammodynastes pulverulentus
CCTGACACTGGGAGACCAGGCACTTCAGCGAGCAGCGCACTGGATTCCTATTAGTGGTCCACAGGATTTAAAATTATCAATTTGGTGGTCCCTGAGATCCAAAAGGTTGGAGACCCCTGTATTAGATGATATTTCTTATTATCCTTCCTTTTCTCATCTTCTCCTTTAGTGAAAATGTATAAAGCTTTCTTAAACCTTTGTTCTTGGTTCTTAGCATTTTGGCAGGACCTCTTTTCCTTGGAGTACACCAATAAAAAAGCAATCAAAACCTGCGCCTTGTGCCTGGCATCCTTCATTTGCCTCAGCACCAGGTTCAGACCCAAATTGGGGACATCACTTACTTATAGCTAAGATCTGCCTCCTCGTTTGCTTAGCCTTTATTAGAAAAGAGATGGAGACACTGAACTGCCCCAAGGACTGATTCCATTCACTCTCATCCTGTCTACAGAATACAGACAGTCCTCAACAGTTCATTTAGTGATTGTTCGAAGTTACAATGCCACTGAAAAAAGTGACTTATGACTGTTTTTCACACTTAAGACCTTTGCAGCATCCCCATGGTCACGTGATCAAACACGTGACCAACGGCAATGGATTCATCTTTATGATGGTAGCAGCCTCCCAGGGTCATGTGATCCCCTTTTGCGACCTTCTGACAATCAAAATCCATGGGGAATCCAGATTCACTTAACAACTGTGTTTTGAATTGAATACCTGCAGCGATTTACTTCACAACTGTAGCAAGAAAGGTCATAAAATGGAGCAAAACACACTTAATGAACGTTTCCCTTAACAGAAAGTTTGAGCTCAATTGTGGTCCTAAGTTGAGGACTATCTGTAATTGCCAGGGAAAGGGAAGGGAAATCTCACTTTATCCATCATCTGGCCATCACTTCCTCCAAACAGAGGCCTAGTTCAACCAGAAGAGGAATTAGAATGTCAGGTATTCTCAGATGGCAAGATCTACAAACATTATTTTTGTTCTAGCTGCTCCCTATATGTGAATCAGATCTTGCTGGCATCTGTGGCGAAGGAGAAGGGAACAAAGTATGGCGAGGAGAAATGAAGCTGCAGGAGCAGCCATACTTGTATTCTCAGAGCGTTGACAAAGCTTAACCATTATATAGATCTCAACCTAGATTCAGTCCTCACATTGGGCTGTGTTTTGAGTTGCCGGTTGCTTTTCTCATTAGATCTGGCAAGAGAGGTGTGCTGCAGGTCCTGTTTCTCAGAAAATTATGCTTGGCAGCCTGAGGAAATGGCGCCTTCTCTGCTCTGGTACCCATCTTATGACACATTCTCCCCTCTGAAGTGAGGACAGATCCATCTTTCTTATTTTCTGGACTTTATCAGGTCTGGCAATCTTAGGGGACTGGTGACATCTTGAGATGCTATGTTGCTGACTGAATCTCTCTCCCCTCCCCTCTCCCTCCCTCCTTCTGTTCAATATGACTGTGTTTGACATGTTTATTGTTTTAATAGGGATTTTTTTTGCATACAACAGCACAAGTCACTTTTTGTGAGATGGGCAGCCATATAAATTTGATCATTAAATGCAAGCAAGCAAGCTTAAGTCTTCCACAACTTGGCTGTCACAATCCAGGCAACCAGTACATGGCAACAAAAAGATGGATCCCTGGATTTTTGTATCTTAGACATGGCAGCCATAGGAAAGCTACCCCCAAGCCAGGATACAGATTGTGATTAAACTGCTGCAACTTGAGTCAAAATACAGTACAAGTTAACATGTCATACAAACCAGATAAGACAGCAAACAAGTATATTAGCAGACATTTGAAGAGGATGCTCCATGCTGGCATTATGTCTCTTACCATCTATCTCGGTGAGGTAAATAGAGGAAGGATCCGAGATCAGGAGTGGCAGAGACACAGCTATGAAGACTAGGAGCAAGCAGGCTGTCTTGTAGTCTTCCTCAGGGGACGAGCTGTCTATCAGGGAGACAAAAAGGATAATGGACACCAAGAGATTTCAGAAATAAGTCCGATTTATGTTAGCAATTTCCTTTCCAGCTCAGCTGCTCACAAGGTTTGTTCCCCACCAAAAAGTGGGAAAAAGCAAGGAAAGGAGAATTAAATATATATATATATATATATATATGGTGGTTCTGACAGGCCAATAAAATTAACTGTTGGAAGGAGCTGGCTAGCTGAACAGAACTGACACTGCTCAGCTCCGCTTCAATCAACATGTGTGCATCATAAAGAAAGAAAGAAAAAGAAAGCACTGCTAGAATAATGGGCGGTGGGATAGAGAACAGGAGAGGAGGGGAAAAAACCCCATAAATTCTACACATCTCATTAGTGTTCCTCAGACTGAGAGGGAGACCAATGTGCCTCTCTGGTGCAGATTATGTATTTGTAAGCATGTATATTCAAGAGGAAAGAGAAAGCTGATCTGATTCAGTTCATAATACAAAATGAATATCAACATTGCCCTCTTCAGGCCCCATTAATCCCTGGTAGGCTACCATATTATACAAAGTGATGCTGGGAAGCCTCGGGGGGGGGGGGGGGAGGGGCTGGGTTCACAGGCCCTGCTAAACTTTAATGTGGATTGTGCTTTTTGAGGTAATATGTAAATCCACCCATTTGAAAAACCTCAGGGTTTTTTTTTTCTTTTCTTATTGCCTGTTCAACAAACCATCATTTAATCCAAGCATGTCATGGCACTATATATGTTGTGTGAGGCGGGGGAGGATTTCTTACACAATTGGCTTGGGAATGTAATTATTGTGGCGGGAAGAGATGAATTTGGCTGAATGGTGCCACATAACTATGGTTTCTTGAGCCAGCAAGAAGAGGAAGGAAGCAGGCTTGCAAGGAGTTACCCCGGGCAAAAGCGAGATGCATTACAAACTACAACAAAGGCAGTTTCAGCTTGAAGCTAGCATGGCAGACACCAGGGAAATAATAACTCGCTCAGTTAATACAAATACTATACAGCTCAGAAAAAATATTCCAGACAATTAGGATTGTAAGAAGACGGCAGCCCCGATCTACCAAATTTCAGTTTTGCAGATCAGTTTGAAACAGATTCTTTACTTCCTCATGCAGAGAAGAAATGCATAAGCAAGCACAGCATCAGATATTGCCCTTAGTTAAACCCTTCCCCGAGAACCATATTAGGCACTATCCTTAGACAAGATGTCCTTATTTTCTAAGAAAGGGTCACAAAATTGCATGCCAGCTTTCAAATTACTCTTCAAAAATTTTCAGGGAGAAAAAAAAATGACAAAGAAAAGAAAGAGGGAAATAGGAAAAGTGATTGGTGCTTAAGCCATGGAATCTGCATTTAATTACAGTCTTGAGATGGACTGGAAAGAAGCCTGCAGACTTTCAAATTAGGTTCAGTCAGGTATTGAGGCAGTTTAGGATTGCATTGGGGACTCTCCTAAAAGCTGGAGGGAAGTTAAGCTAATACAATTGTCCCTGGGTTGTATAAACAGAGGCATAGAATCAAGATCATGTGAAGTATTAATACTGCTTTATAAAACCCTAGTAAGACCACACCTGGAATACTGCAACTAATTTTGGTCACCATACTACAAAAAAAGATGTTGAGACCTTGGAAAAAGTTCAGAGAAGAGCAACTAAGATAATCAAAAGTCTGGAGACTAAAACATATGAAGAACAGCTGCAGGATTTGGGTTTGACTAGTCTAAAGAAAAGAAGAATTAGGGGTGACATGATAGCAGTATTCCAGTATTTGAGGGGCTGCCACCAAGAAGAGGGGGATCAAATTATTCTCCAAAGCACCAGAAGGCAGGACAAGAAACAATGGATGGAAACTAATCAAGGAGAGAAGCAACCTGGAATTAAGAAGAAACTTCCTAATAGTAAGGACAATTAACCAGTGAAATAGCTTCAGAAATCGTGGGCGCTCTGGAGGTTTTTAAGAAGACACTAGACAGCCATTTATCTGAAATAGTATAGGCTCTCTGCTTGAGCAGGGGGGTGGACTGGAAGACTTCCAAGATCCCTTCCAGCTTCTATTCTATTCTATTCTATTCTATTCTATTCTATTCTATTCTATTCTATTGAAGAAAATACAAACAGAAGCATAGAATGTGACTTCCGAGATCTGCAAGTGGATATCGCCCACCACCCAGAGAATACCATACAAGGACAAATCATGCACTACAAAGCTTGTTTGGGTGAAACTTCAAATGTAATTTACCAGATTCCTTGCATGGATTGCCCCTGCAACTATGTGGGACAGACAGGGAGGAAGCTAACCACCAGATTGCGAGAATATGAGTGAGCATTAAAAGAGGAGACCCTAACTCATTGGTAGCCTCACACTGCAATGAACAAAGACGTGCATTCAATTTCATAGCTACTAGATTGTTGGCTGAACAGAAACAAAAATAGCCAGAGAACTGATTGCAGCCTGGGAAATGGGCCCCTTGTCTGTGCTGATTTACCACCAGTTTAACAAGTACTTAGGAGCCAAGGGCACATTGGCACAAGGATACAACAATCAATGTCAGTCATCAATACCCTAATTAAGAACTAAAATCTACACACAACCAGGCACCACATAAATACATTACATAGAACAGCCCAGTGTACATATTCTGGAGAGAGAGAAGTTCCCTGAGGATGGGCTCCAGCAGAAGCCTGAAAGCTTGGATGAATAAACCTATAGTTCTGGTGACTGACTCAGATTGGATCCGGCAATGTTATCCTGGGACATGTATATTTATCTTCATTTGCAAAACACAAACTGTAGTAAATTTTCATTTTTGAAATTCTAAACCAAGAATGTCAAAGACAGGGGTCAGGAAAACCTTTTATCGAGGTGTCAAAATGAAGGGCAGAACAAGGCGATTGCCAGAAGCTGGCTTAGATGCAGTAAAGAGGGGCATAATTACTGTCTTTTTGGCCACTGATAGAATGATAGGAGGGCTGTAGTTTTGCTTAGATACTTTTGTGATATGAGCAGCAGTCTTTTTGTGGAGAAAGCAGGATTTATGGGCACACCAAGACACTGCTGGGACTCTGCTCCTTTTTCCCTTGCTATCAGCTGAGCTGTTGCATTCACAAGATGGAAGACGGAATGGAATATTCTTTAGTGACCAAGTGTGATTAGAAACACAAGGAATTTGTCTCTGTGCATAAACTGTCAGTGTACATGCAAATAACAAAGTCATAAAACATAAGATACAACCATAAATCATAAGATACAAACAAGTGATAAATAGCCATAGCACTTAGATTTATATACCACTTCACAGTGCTTTACAGTTCTCTTTACAGAGTCAGCATATTGCTCCGCAATCTGAGTCCTTATTTTACCAACCCAGGAAGGCTGAGTCAACCTTGAGCCGGTCAGAATCGAACTCCTAGCAGTCAGCAGAATTAGCCTGCAATATTGCATTCTAACCATTGCGCCACTACGGCTCTTACATCTATGTAAGATACCAATAGGAAAAGGTAGAAGGAAAGATGAGTAAGATGAATAAGATGAGAAGATGATCTGCTATTTCTTCTTTTGTTATATAAATATATACCGTGTGTGTGTGTGTGTGTGTGTAATTTTTGTATAAGCAAAATAAGCAGATTGCAGGTTTTTCTCTGTAAAGATTGCTGGTCATAAGAGTTAATTAGCTGATCAAAGAAAAGTATGTGCTTCCACAGGAATTGTAGTTGCTTATTGTAGCAATCTAGTGCCTTGAATTATTCAAGGTGTGCAAATGATATCTCTACTCTGATCCTAGCTGCCCAGATTATTTAGGCTTTGAAAAAAGAAAATAAGAGAGAAGAAAACATTTTTTTAAAAAGTGCTCCTAATGTCTCTAACATCAATTAAATATATTAGTCCCACATTAGGCGTGAAGCCAGATGATAACCTTGGGCCATAGACTTTTTCTCAGTTTTAGGAAGGAGGCCATAGACAATCACAAGGGACTTATCCAGGCAATCTCCAAGAACCAGGCATGACTGAACGGAAGACAGAAAAAATCTCTAAATAAGAGATTGCATATATCTAAACCCCACAGAGATGTTCAGAACCCATAAATACTGTTTATTACACATACTAGACTTGCCCCTGCCAACTGAGAAAGGCACAGGGGAAAAAATGCAGGATAACTGCATTTTCTTCACTAGGATCTGGCAGAGGGCCTTTTCAGTACAAACAAACCAGCAATGGCATCCAAGCAGTGACAGCTCCTGGAGACAAGAGATGAAATATTTTTGCTGAGTTGATGCTCAGCTTGGACAGATTCCCTAAACAGAGGATCTTTCCCAGTTCTACATGATACAGGATCTTTCTGTATTATCTAGGCAAGTTTTCAGATGGGGGATCTTTCCCCATGCTGGGGGAAAGATCCCCTATCTGGAAACTTGCCCAGATGATACAGGAAGGCATGCTGCAGCCCTACCCTTTTAACTTAAGGGGGTAAGCCAGATAAATGTTAGTAAGCTTTATCCTTACCTTTCTTCAGGTTGCAGAATGCAGAGACCAGGGCTGGGTCGATGTCGCAGGGGAGTCCTGCAGCTGTGGCCAGTTCAAAGATCGTCAAAGTCACCTAAAGGAATGGCAGAACCAGATCTTATGAGAGACACAGAATTGCTGCTGGACGTTGTCCCTTTTCTCTTTCTTATAACCAGTGGTGGGATTCAAATAATTTAACAACTGGTTCTCTGCTCTAATGACCAGCTCGGTAAGCATGGCTGGGTGATCATGTGACTGGGTGGAGCTCAGGTGACAGTAAGTCTGGGCATGTTGCCAAGAACCTTTAGCGGTTATATGGGTTAATCAAGAGACAGTTTCTGTAAGCAGGGCAATAAAGATTAGGCTAAAAACCACAACAGAATGTTTCCTTCCTGCCTTCCTTACAGGATTAGCCCTGTAAAGTGATTAAAAAAAGGAGATTTCTTCCAACAATCGATTCTCCGAACTGCTTAGAAAGTTAACAACCAGTTCTGGTGAATAGGTGCAAACCTGTTGAATTCCATCACTAGCCTTATAGTAAAGACTTCATTGAATCTGGTTTGACTTCTAGGGACTTTGCCTTCTTCAGGATTGTTTAGTCCACTTTACAATCCAATATGAAACTTCCTAGTGGTCTCTAATTCCAACCCTGTTTAGCACACTCAAAAGGTTCTGGGACTACAAAAGAGTTGGGTGGGAAGTCTGCAAAGAGCTCCAATGTTGTGCTTAAATGTGCAAATCTGATGACAGAGAAGTCGTTGTTAAGATTCATCCTATACAAAAATGTATACTGTTTCTGCTGTCTAGCATACTGTCTATAAGATGTGGTTTTGAAGGAGCTATCTAGTCACTTTCTGCAAGTTATTTCTTCTATAATTCCATTGCATGGTATGTGTTGTGTTCACTTTTCAAGCTCATCTTCAAATATTTTTATCCTTTTTTAAAAATGAAACTTCTAGTTGAATCTTCTAAGATTGGGCCATAAAATTAATTTTAAATATATTAAATGTTTAATCGTTTGTGTATCATTATGATTTTTTATTGACATCTTATCCTTCCTTTCACCCATATCCTATTACTGTTTTTTTAAAATATATTTTTCATTGACTATTTTCTAGCATGATTTGATAGGTCCTAGCTTACTATTATGTTACCTAGTATGATGTGATTGCTTATTTGTACTCTATGACTACTACTAAGTGTTATACCTATGACTTTTGCTGTATGTATCTTTTTTTTGTATGAATATGGAGAGCATATGCATCAAAACAAATTCCTTGTGTGTCCAGTTACACTTGGCCTATAAATAATTCTATTCTATTCTATTCTATTCTATTCTATTCTGTTCTGTTCTGTTCTGTTCTGTTCCGTTCCGTTCCGTTCCGTTCCGTTCCGTTCCGCTCCGCTCCGCTCTACTCTACTCTACTCTACTCTAATCTATGTAAAATTTTAAAAAACTATTTTGCCAGTTCCTGAAGAAGTAAAAATGATATAGGCTAAAAAGCACCTTGCATAATTCTACACCATTTGAAGGCAATATTTCAAAATACCCTACCCAAGATAGATCTTTGTTAAACTACAGCCAAAACATATTGCTGTGAGGGGGTGTGTTTGTAAGTATGTAGGGAGAGTTGTGCAAATAGAAGCTGAGGCCCCTTCCCTGTGAACAGTTCCAGTCAGGTGGGGGGGCTACTCACTAAAGCATGACAGGCAGCATGCAGGCCGCAAGGGGATATTGATTACTTTTACAGTGTAAACTGACACAGACTATTTGGATGATGTAATGAAGACAGATGATTCTGGTCTCTTCTCAGCTCAGCCTGGAGGAGGGGATGGAGAAGTGGTGGAGAGAGAGATGCATCATCAATCAGACCCTGAAGATGCACTCCATAGCTTTTCCCACCTTTGATCTTCCACCCAATCTCTTTTTCACATCCCATTTCCCCAGGCTCTTTTGTTCACACATCTTGGCTATTCTGTACACTGCCCTTTCCAACTTCCTTTGCTGCAGTGGCTCGTTTTCTCAGAAATAAGCTAGCTCCATATTTGACCTACCTCCAGCAATGCAACAGGGCTTGGTCATTTCATTCTCATTACTATTTCCTGTCAGGATTGGGTTTTTTTTTCACTGAGCCAGGAAAAACAATGGGTTTTAAGAAATGAACAACCGAAATAACAACAAGTCTGTGGGATGAATGGGTGAGACCACACAGAACTGAATGTAGATTGACTGTCTTGCTCTCTTTGATGATTTCCAGTTTTCAGGGATTTTTAATTTATTATGAGATTTTTATCCTGCCTTTATCTTTCGTCAACTCCATGTGGTATAGAAACTCATATCTTTTATTTTCCCTACAGCAGGGGTTTCAAACTCATGACCCGTGGGTTGGATGCGTCACATGCTGGTCACGCTCATGCCTATGCCTGGTTTAGCGAAGGAGATAAAAGTCACGATATGTCATGTGATGATGCCATGATGCTGTGAGGTGGATTGGGTAAGAGAAAGAGTGATTGGCCCAAAGTTACTCAGCCTCTGTTCATACCTAGGAGGGCACTAGACCTCATACTCTCCTGTTTTCTAGCCAGCCCCTTAGTCACTACTCCAGAATGGCTCTTTTTACTTTTACTTTGTTCTTTACTTCTTTATCCATTACTAGAATTGAATCTTGAAAGCCTCATTTGGGAATTTGTGTGTATTGTATACATGTAAATAGAGCAACCCATTTCAAAGTAATGAATGCTGAATAGATTGTAATGACCGGAGATTGGGATTCAGGAGTGCCAGATATGTTTTTTTCCCCCAATACACCCTTCAGTCTGCCTTTTCCCCATGCATAGGAAGAAAATGTATGATCCCAACATGGTCGTTTTGAGCCTGCAGGTGTATTTCTCTATGCAAGGGAAAAGTGGCTGCTATTTTCTCAGTGTACCATTACTCAGAGATGTCCATGTTTGGCTTTCCTAAGAAAATTGTATGTGCATCTTTACATGTGATTTGTTTATGTTTGTCAGAAGCATCACAATTAAAATAATGCATACTACAGGACAACCTTTAAAATATAAAATACAAGACTAAAATATGTACACATATGGTAGCAATAGGTAAGGGAGTATTTAACATCTGGATAGTCTTGACATTTGCCCCCAAGGTTTTTCTACAGTGTCAGTATGGTCCCTCAGGAGACCCTATTTCTTATCCCTGATGTAAACTGAAGATCTGTCTGAGGAGAAAATTCCTGCCTACAGTAGTCATATATGACAGAGAGGACTAGACAGATCTGTTTTGAAGGGTAGCACCAAAAAGGCTGGCCACCTCTTCTACAACTACTCCAGATGGATGTTAGATATTAGGAGGATATACATGGGAGCCCCTCTCCAATTAATAAGGTTCATACCATAGAAGAAATAGCTGAACTAAAAGAAAAATTCAGGAAAGAAGTGAGAACATCTCCGCAGGGATTACTGTATGGAGTGGTGTTCTGAACTTCTCTGCCACCTACATGCAGAATCATTATAGTTGAACAGCCTTATATATTTAATCAATTAAGACAGTTTCCTACATGATGTTGAAAATTATCCTGTAGTTCTCTCTTTTAGCCAGGGTTAGGTGTGGAAGAGAGACTTGAAGCTCTACTTTTTACCAATTGGGTCACTATTTCTGGGCCATCTGTGGGTCTTAGTCCTAATTTTCTGTTCAGATTGTTGTAGATTGGAGTTTATCAGAAGGTCTTTTAATGCACTGAAATAGAATTTGCAACAGTTCTTGTTGTTCTTGTTGTAATGTTTTATAAAACTTGCTTGGATAGAGATCCTAGCAGGACAAGATAAGTACTCCATCCCACTCCAAGAATCATGACTACATCCATAGCCGTAAAGGCTTGGAACTCTGGATGGGGTTGGGATAAGTTTGAGGAAGGATCATTTACAGAATGGGAAGTAATACCTTTAGCAATACTGTTTTAATTTCTCTTAAATCAATGTAGGGATTGAAAGAACTGAACCAACATAATTCAGTTCAGAATGGCCAACATAATGTAGAAGAGACAAAACATCCTGAAATTAGATTTCAGGAACTGTAATTAAATTAATATTTAGGCTAGCCATAGGAGGCTTGCACATTTCTAATAGCAGTTCTACAGAAGAAGTCTCATTAGGAAATCCAAAACTATTTTTGGAAAGAAAAGGCAGAGCAGAAAGTTTCCCTCTTTCCTGACTAAGAGACATTGACCTAACATCGTGTTATGCAGGTAGGTTGATGAATGTTTTTGATGTCAGGTATTGGTGTTCCGGTACTATAATATGATATGTGTTGTAACCATATTTATTTATGTATGTATTGATTGGATTTATATCATGCCTTGTGTTATCTTTAAGGTTGAGAAAGACCTAGATAAATTCTGATTTATCTACTGCTGGTTCTTGCTATAGGGTGAAGTGGCCAAAGGACAGTGAATTCATGTGATGAATTACATCAATAAGAAAAAAGGGTTCTAAAAGGAGGGAAACATAATATTTTCCCAGAATGCAGCTACTATCTGAAGGTTTTCTTAGAAGCCTATTTTCTGTACCACAAGCAGGGTGTTCCCATAACTGCAATGGTCAATTTAATGCAGAGTCTTGAAATCAGATGGTTGGACATTTCTCCAAAGTAAACTTGCTTCAGCTAGAGTGCTCTATATTCATAGATTGCTTCCAATCTGATTGCTCATTCTGAATTTTCACAGTATTTCCATCTAAATGACGAATTTAAATTTACCTCACGTACGCTTGTGAATGATGCTTTTGAAAATACCATCATGTTGTAAGTGTTGCCTTTGAAGTTCACAGAGATGGGTTTTTTTGGGCTCATTAGTCTTTACGGCATTTGTGAATCTCTAATCTGGCATACCTGAATAGTTAATCCTTGCATGTAGATTAGGAACATGAAGGATGCTTTCAGATAGGTAGCTTCTAGTGCTACCAATCAAAAGACATTGTGTGGTGTTCAATCTTTGCTTCCTTAACTAGTTTTTTTTGTAGCATAGCAAGAAAAAGATGGAAAAAACTGAAAAAAAAAATCCCAAACCACTGGAAGGTCAGACATGACCTCTGATCTTCTCATAAAATTTTGTGAAAGTAAGTCTGGTGGCCCAGCTATTGATGGGAACTTTATGGCTGAAGAACAGGTCAAAGTGTTTCAAACAATTACAACAAATTAAATACTGAAGATACAGGATGTTTCAGTGTGTTTGATTAAATTCAAGCTCTATTTAGTACTTGCTTTGTGAACTAATTATTCAGCTCTACCCTTACCCTAATTATACTCTATTCATATATCTAACTAAGCAGATAGGTGTAGGTGCATACAAAATGATAGCTTTTGGCATATACCAAGAAATATATAACAAAAGGAAAGTTAGTTGCAGGGCACCTAATAGAAAATATAAAATATGTCAATATAGAGTACTAACGTTAGGGTAAAAGTACAAATAACATCTCTTTTTTGGTAACCATGCATCATTTTGTTGGTACCTGTAATTTGTGGACTCAGAGAAATTTGGGAAGGGGGGGAGACTTCTCCAGTAACAATATGATAAATTACAAGCAGCCACTTGTATTTCCATGCACAATTCTAAGACATTCATGCAGTGTGCTGAGAGAGAGAGAGAGAGAGAGAGAGAGAGAGAGAGAGAGAGAGAGAGAGAGAGAGAGAGAGAGAGAGAGAGAGA
>JAOYMU010000098.1:13310227-13322068 GCA_025802295.1 Psammodynastes pulverulentus
ATGCATCAAATGACAGAGAAAGAACTGGCTATCTTCATTGGGTCTGGAGCACAATCAAATTTGAAATGGCATTTTTGGTCTTGTAAATATGATTTTAGCATGAATCATTTTCCAGATAATGAAAAAGATATCACCTGTTCATTACATTTCCAACAGTTTTTAGAGAATTAGTAAGCTATTTTAGTAAGTAAAACAGAAGTAATATACCAACAATAGGAATGTACTGAGCAATCAGGTATAGCCAACACCCTAAATGATAGGCTCAAGATTCAGATGGATGTTGACAGACTTGAACACTGGGCCCTATCTAACAAATGAAATCCAATATAGAGAAAAGTAAAGTCTTACACTTAGGCAAGAAAAACCCAAAGTACATGTACAGATTAGGTGAAACCAGAGATATTGGAATCCTAGTGGACAGTCAATTAAATATGAGCCAGCAGTGGGTGGCAGCAGGCAAAAACGCCAATGCAATTCTAAATTGCATTAACAGAGGGATTGAATCAAGATCATATGAGGGACTAGTACAATTCTATAAAGCTTTAGTAAGACCACACCTAGAATACTGCATCCAGTTTTGGTCATCACACTATAAAAAAAGATGTTGAATCTCTAGAAAGAGTGCAGAGAAGAGCAACAAAGATGATAAGGGGCATGTAGGTTAAAACATATGAAGAACAGTTGCAAGAACTGGGCACGGCTAGTCTAATGAAGAGAAGGACCAGGGGTAGCAGTTTCCAATATTGGAGGGATAGCAATATTCCAATATTTGTGGGACTACCATGAAGGGGGGTGGGGTGGGGTGTCAACCTATTTTCCAAAACACCTGAAGGCCGGACAAGGGATGGAAACTGATCAAGGAGAGATTCAACCTAGAAATAAGGAGAGATTTTCTGACGGTGAGAATAATCAGCCAACGGAACAGCTTGTCATCAGAAGTTGTGCTTCATCACTTGGAAGCTTTCAAGAAGAGACTGGACAGCGGTATAGAGCAGGGGGTTGGACTATAGATGACCTACAAGGTCTCTTCCAAATTCGTTATTCAGTATTCTGTAATCAGGGAAGAAGTCGATGGCTTGCTAGGAGAGGGGATGTTGCCAGCTGCTGTGAAAGAGATGATAGTTTAGCCTCTTGGATCCAACAGATTTAGACAGAGCTTGCTCATTCTCCAACCTGCCTTTTTAAGAAGGTTACCAATAAAATGATGAGGTGAAAGCAGTTACATTAATTCAATATATAGGCTCCAGTTAGCTGAATAAATAAATAGATACAATAATATAAAAGAACATAATGAAAACACTTGGCTGAACTATTGCAATGCACTCTGTATGGAACTACCTTTGAAAACTGTTCAGAACATGTGCCTTGTACAACCTGTTTGCCAATGCATGAAATCATCCAGAATTATATGACACTGGAATTGTGGCACTGCTTTAGTCACCACAGTCCTACATGCTTTGACACTTAAGTAGTTATAGGCCCAGTTAATTCAAGGGAAGTTGCCCCATTTAGTGAGTGTTTCCCACCAGGGATAGTAAGTATCTTCCCATGTTAGGGGAAAGCTATTTAGAAAAAAATGTTTCTTAATTTGTGCCTAACTCTTAGAACTTCAGGTGATATCCTTACTGCTTACTGACAGAACAGTTCCAAAGAACATTCTTAATGTAGCTAGATGTTTTATTCACTGGTACAGTATTACTATCGGATGAATTTATATAAATTGCCAGGAGTCCATATAATTAGCAATTTACAAGTGTAATAATATGTGGACTAAATCCTTTTCAATATAAAGTTACAGTAATTATAGCCCCATTTATGGTTCAATGAAGGAAGTCTCTAGGTTCATGGAAAGTACCAGAGTAATTCTTGATGACATATAAAATTGTTCCAAGTGAACATGATTCTTATTAAAAAATAAGGTGCTTCTCTAATTGAATACGTTTAATTTATATTCTTCAAATGGAAAACTAGGCCAGAAAAGAAATTAGGATAGGAATGTCCTACGTGGCAATGTATTTACTACTAGAGGGGGAGTTTTTTGTATGGGAGATGTTTCACTCATGTGAAGCCCACACAGCTGCATACTTAGGTGACCTATCTCAGAAATAGGTTCATCAATTTAGTGAGAATTAGGCCTTTTGTTAAGATCAAGTGTAATTAGGCCATAGGCTTCTGTTGTGAGAAATCAGGAAAGGATGTAAAATAGTATATCTTTTTTTAGAAAAATCTGTCTATACGGGTGATTCAATCACTTTTTTAATTTATCTATAAACATGAACAATTTTGTAATATTCAGATGTTATTCCGGTATGTAGCACCTAAATAAATAATCATACATCAGCTCTCACAGCCTAGGCAGAATTTGCTTTATTTCAGAATATATTTGGAGGTTCCTTATTCCCTCTCCTAAGTATGACATAAGCTACTCATTAATTATCAGGTTGATATAATGTAAAATCCCTAGAACCAATGATTTTATTCACTTCTAAGAAGTTAGAGAAGAAGCTCATATAAATGTTAAAATAGTAAATTTCCATTTAGGCTTTATTCCAGCTCAGAAAAATTCTAAACTTGTTTGTTTCTCAGTGAATCTAAACATTTCAACATATCACCTCAGCTTAGGCAGCATACTCTTCAATAATGAGCCACCTCTTTGTTCTTCTTTGAGGATTCCCCCCTCCCCCCTAATTTCTTAAAATGGAAGTTCCTTATGTTCCTGACTTCTGATGATATTTATACTCCTGGGGATACATTTTTACTTTCCCAAGAATATGATCAAATATTTTCCCCATGATTTGTGTAGTAGCACACTGTCATTTGCAAAAAGGCTAAGGGGTTTTTCCTCAAAATGGACCGCACTCCTTTCTTAGTATCAACAAGACCCATCAGCAGCATTGAGACTACCAAGTTTACACATGATGAAGGCTTGCCATTGCAAGCCAGAGTTTTGTTTGGAAGACTCTTAGCTCACACATTTCTTGATAATCTCCAGAGATTAAGTTCCAAACAAGCAGTAATCAGTGGAGCAGAATAGTTTGTCTATATTGTCTCATTGCCAGTCTCAACAATAGAAGACAGAATCTGAGTAGTTTGTCCTCAGCCAGTCCTTGAATTGTCACAGTATCCTCAGTTAACCTAACATGTTTAATCTTATTCCTGTTTCCAAGGAAGATGCATTTTTAACTGTACTTTACAAACTGTTCCCTTAACTGCAGACTCTTGCCTTCTTCCAGTAAATTTTCTTTCCTAAGCTAATATAAAACGTATTAGCTTCTGAATATTTTAAAATTGATAAAACATTTCAAACTGGATTCAGCTTCTTTTTCTATTCCTTTCCCTGGAGCACCTGGCCTTCAATTTCTTCATCTAATTGAGATTTGGCATTATAATGCATTTCCATGTTTACTTCATCAGAGCAACTCATTCAGTGCTAATGAGGCAAACTGGCTTGTCTTTCATCTCCCTGCAAAATAAATCAGTTATCTAATTCTCTTTTATTATAAGGCCCTCAAAATGAAATGATAAAAACTCAAGTTGCCTCCCTTCAAGAAAAACACCATCAATATGTTTCCATCACACAGCTACAGGTTTTTCCTATGCAAGTTTATCAAAAAGTTTAAGTCTTATTGATATCAATGTATCAGATATCCTCAATATAAATCACTGCTGAAATACCTAGGCTATGTATGTCTGCTCAGGAGAAAGGGCAAATAAAAACTTGAAATGAAATGTAGTCAAGCTCATTTCTCTTCATAAAGTACAAAATCACATCTTTAATCTTATAAATAACTAGATTATATTTCATGCCTTATCCAAAAGAGGCATTTTTCAAGGGGCAACTGAACTTTCTTGTTTTTCTTTGAAGATATTTAGCTTCTCATCCAAGAAGCTTCTTCAGTTCTGACTGGATGGTGGGGAATGGAAGGATTCCTTGTAAACAGCTGGTCATTTGCATTGTTTTTAGAGAGTTGTTGAGACCACTTGGAGATTTATTTGTGTCCTCAGGGCCACCTGAGTAGTGCAAATGGGTGTGGAGCCTTTTTGGAACTGTTGAAAGGATTGTGTTGTAGAGTGGAGATAGTTGATGTCACATCCCTCCCCCTCTGTTGAGAGAGGGCTGTTCAGTTTTGACATAGATGGCCTCTTTGACCTCTTTTTCAAACCAGTGGTCCTCTATGTCCAAAATGTGGACTTTGCCGTCTTCAAAAGAATGGCCTTTGTCTTTTAAATGCAGATGGACTGCTGAATCTTGTCCTGAGGGGTTTGTTCTCCTATGTTGTGCCACTTCATAAACGCAAACCATCCAGTCAGAGTTGAAGAAGCTCCTTGGATGAGAAGCGAAATATCTGCAAAACAAACAAACAAGAAAGTCCAGTTGCCTCTTGGGAAAAAAACAAAAACAACCACCTATGGGACAACCATGACCTGGATGACTGTGAATCTCCATAGATCTCCAAAGATTCATGCATTGATTTAGATTTAATCATGTCCAAAAAGCAGTTGATAAGAGGTGCTATGGTAGTAGTAGTTCTGGAGTTCAATGAATATTTTTTCCCTGTATTCTGCTTTTCTCTAGAGTTATTTAAGAGAACATACTTGTGTATTTGTTTTACAGGGCCCAACTAAATAATGGCACCTAGCCACATTTGGCAAATCTATGGTTAGTAGTTCGGCTGTAAACTAGACTAGGAAATTAAAAAAAAATCAGTGAAGAAGATGATGGCAAACCTTATTGGTGCCAAATGGATGTTTCATGGAGAAACTAGAGTACTTCCTTTATGTCACAGTTACATGTCACTGCTTGTTAAGATTTAAATTAAAATGCTTTCATGTTGTTAAAACAATGTACTGGTGACCTGTCAGAAAGGCTGCTGTGATTTTGTTATCTGTTCTTGTCTTTCTAGAACCATCCTGAGATTGTGGAACAGCTGGTCACTTGCCCATTTAATGCTCGTCATCAAGTGCCCAGGGACGAGATCAGCCAACACATATCAAGCTGTGATGACAAACGATGCATTGAGCAGGACATCGGTAAAAATAAACCTTTTGGAATTGACTGTTGACAGCTGTAACAGTCCCTTTACTTTGCTGTTAAGAGTTTCAAAAATGGTTTGTTGACCAAGTTATCTTTTGCCTTCAAAAGGACTTTCAGCATCTGTTGCAGGTATTATAGGCTGTGTGGTTCATTTTTGAATGTGATTTGGAGTGGCATAGGTAAAATGCCTACTTTTTTTTAAATGACCTAGCAGGTCCTTTGAGTCCTTCGTTTCATAAATCAATGACTTTTTATTGTCAAACATTATGACATAAATTGTGCATGTTATAGTAAAAGGTAGCCGGGGTCGGGTTTTGTAAATAATAATTTTGGGTCACGGGCATCTCCTGTTCAGTGGAGTGAAGCAAGCGGGGACAAAAGCTATATATTACTTTCCCTTTTATGAAATAAGTGAATGTCATTGTGTTCTTAGTCAACAAATGTTAGTTTGTGTTATATATTACATAAACTAAACATTAGCATCATACTTGGATTGATTGATGTGATCATTTATAAACTGTCCATTGCTTACATAACTCCAGATGATTTACAGTGCTGCACATAAAAAGTGATTAAAAATCATCAGAAAATTTACAGTACCATCAGCATCCAAATGACCCATATTATAAAATATCTTAAGGACATTTTTAAAACCAGGAAGTGTGAGGCATTTCTTGTCTTAGGAAGTACCATTTTCCAAAAGGCTGGGCATTTATTGAGAAGAGGCATTCTTGAATTCCTAGCCCCTTCACTTTCTGTATTGTGGGAATCAAGATTGCATGAAACGTATTGAGTGTAGAATAAACCCTTCTGTAAGTACTGGGATAACTTTTTCCCATCTACTAGTTGGGCTGATACTACAAGGAGAAAGCATTCTCTCAGCTCTTTACATTGGAAAAAAAAAGTTTTAACCACTCAGATTGAAGTACTTTGGAAATCAAAACTTCACTCTTCTCTAATATATGTGTAAATATTCCAGGATAAGCAAGTATGAAAGAAGCAATACAGCTTGAATATCATTTGGCATAAACCTGAATACTTATCCCTTATTAACCCAATGTACTGGGAGTAACTACTGTCCTGAGCCAGTGCAACAGTGCTTCATAGTAACTGAGTATCAAATTGAAGCCTATATTTAACAGAATATCATCACACTGACTTAATCGTCAAAAGGTTGGCATCGACCTTAATTGCAGTTAAGATTTGCCAAGGAGCCCCTTGAACTGGATCTGAAATACTCATCCCATAATTTTAATTTTAATTATATCGATTATAATGTAGTTTACATCTTGAATTAAAGCAGGAGAAGGGGATTATTCTGGGAAAATAATATATGTTCTTGCAGCTTGACTCCTGATTGTAAGTAAAAAAGTAAATTGGGATAAGAGAAATAAGGAGAACTAGCAGTATATTTGGAAGGGAGTTAAATTTGAACTCAGTATTTCAGACTTTTCGTTTGGAGTTTGAAAGAAAACACAGTGTTTTAGTTCCATGCTCTTAAATGTTCATGCGTGGGAAGCAATGGGGACTCAAAATGAATTCCTGCTCCTTCATTTTCTAGGGCCTCCAGATAGATGTTATAGAACATGGGCGTCAAACTCGTGGCGTCACGTTGCTGTCACATGACGTATCGCAACATTTTCCCCTCCGCGGAACTGGGTGGGCGTGACCTGCTCATGACACTTCCGGCCCACAGGCCAACAGTTTGACACCCTTGTTATAGAAAACATAGACCTTACTGAGGTTTACATCACTCAAACCAATGGAAGAAATGGTCGTGGGGATTTTTTTCTTGCAACGTTTTAAAGAACGGCTTTCAGAAGCAGTTATATTGCCACCAAACCTAATAGCTATTGAACCCCATCATTTTTGTAAACTGAAGCCATTTGTAGACTATCCCTTAAGAATGGATTAGTATAGTATAGCCAAATGAGGTTCAAAAAGATTAGTTCTAACAGCATTAAATTGGGTCATTTTAGAAGTATTTTTTCCTCATGATTTAGTCTTTTTTGTTATAGCAAGTCAAGCAGAGAATAAAAGAAAAGTGAATGTGATAAGTTCATGGCAATCTCCTCCGTGTGAAGAAGATTGGGACAAAGGTGAGAATTGTGTAGTTGATAGAATACTGCAAGTTTGAGCCTTCCCTTTCTCATTTTGAATGATACTTAATATGAAAAGATACTCCTGTCAACCCCCTGTTCTTTTATTGTTTTCTATCCTATGCTGTTGTTATCCTTGGCTAAACAGAAATTAGAACATTTTACAACCTAAGGTTATGCATTCTCATATAGATTAATTATAATTCTGCATTGCTTCCTTTGACACCAAAGGAAGATTGGTTTTATCCTTAATTGGTTTTATCCTTAATTAAAAAACAGAACTTATTTTGTTTTCCATAAGTAAAAACTGTTATTTTTGTGCAATAATAGATATAGCAGACCAATCAGACTCTCCCTTTGTTTGGGGCACAAACTGCTATGCAATGAACAAGTAAGTTGTGTTTTTTTTTCCATTCTTAAACTTAAGATCATTCTCCCAACTCCTGTGCAATTCCTTTTTAATCTAAATAGAGAAACTTTCTTAGCAATTTTTCTTGAAAAGTTTTGCTATAAATTAGAGGAATTGTGGCTTATTGCTGACATTTTAGAAATATATTTCTTTGTTCTTTAGTGTACTGTTACAGATAGTCCTCAACTTATGACCATTCACTTTACCGACAGTTTGAATTGACGATGGCCTCAGAAAGGATAAAGCACTTCCATCCAATGCAAAATATCACACATGCGCACTGCAGTCGTGTGATCACGATCTGGGCACTTTGCAATCTGTTCACACTTACGCCTGACTGGTCGCAAAGCTAGCATTGGGGGAGCAAAGGATTGCGAAGAAAGCAAAACCAGCAGGATTTCTTCTCAGCTCCCCCAGTGTTACCAATTGCATTTCTTCTTCCTGCCACCACTTCGTGGTGACACGGAAGAATATTTGCTGCTGCACCTGTGATTTTTTTTAAGTCCACCCTTTAATGGTCCGGCAGCAGCTGCAGCTTGCTGGCCCCTTGGTCTGCACACTTGGGTTACATAGCCTGCACAACGCAGGTGAATTGACTACCTGTCCAAGCAGCAGACGGCGTCAGGCGTGAGGGGATGGCAGGCAATTTGGATGCACCACACAGGCTGTGGGAAAGCTGAGTGTCGATGGGCCAGAGAGGGCAGGCAGCTGTGGGAGGCTCGTCTTCGCATGGTGGCCCCGACAGATGGAGGCAGACAGATATAGGGTGAGAAGGGGGGGGGGATATAGATAGATAGATCCTATTGACATCTATTCCTTTCCTCTGCCTGCTGTTCAGAAAGTCCTGAAGATGAACCTATGCAACTGTGAGCAAGTAGACTTCAGTTGCCAGCTACAGCAATATATCCATGCTAGTTGTGGAGTTGTTATGTGAATAAATGCCCACATCAACCCAGCTGAGTTTTCTCTTTGTTTTTGTTATTCTTTTTTTTTCTTTTTGTCTCTATTCTGTTTTATGAAATAAAGCAAAAAATAACATCCCTTCTCCATGTAAATGTCAGAGAGCTTTTGCAATGTAAGAATTTAGTAATCTATTATTTGAAAGCTGTCTTAGGGCTTAGTTAAGAGCTAATTTGGTAACGCTGCTTGCTCGTTTCTCAATCTTAGTTTAATTATAAAATGGCAACAAATCAGGGTGTGTGTGTGTGAATGGAGATTGTTTAGTATCGGAAATAGCACAATTAAATGCTGAGTAGAACTGTAGCAAATGTCAGTGGCAAATCTGTTTATCTTTCTGTTACAGAGGAACATACAGGGGTATTAGTCCTGACCTACAGAAACTTTAATAAAAATTTGTTGAATAAGAAACAAAGCAGTCCTTGAGTTATGACAGTATTTGGAACTGGAATTTCTATTGCTAAGTGATACGGTCGTAAAGTGCAGCATCCCGTGACCGCCCCCCTTACCAATGGCAATCCAGGCATTCTCTGTTGCTGGTGTTAATCGAATCCCCCTGGTTGTTAGGCAAGGATGACTGGCGGGAATCCAGTGCAGGTAGGCTGTCGGGCACCTGAATTTTGATCACATGATCACGCACAACCATAACGTCAGGGACTGAGTTCAACTACCATTCATTCGCTACTGTCGTAACTTCAAATGGCCACTGAATGAATGCTTGCTAAGTGAGGACATACTTATATATTATTCTCCCTCTTGTAAAAAGAAATACACGTTGAATTTAAGCAAAAGCAGGAGCATGAACATTTCCTCTTTTTTCTTTTCCCCAGTCCAAGATCCAACCCAATAATAGGACATAGGAGCCATCTAGCTTCAGGCCTGCGAGCTCCTAGAACTTTGCCTTTCGTTCTACCATGGAAGAACTGTAAGTAATCATGTTCTCTGCATACTCTGCATAGTAGACCTTGGATTGTGTACCATAAAGCACTCCCAAGCAGTGCAGTGTTTCATAGTAACAGAGCATATTGTGGTTTTTCTTTAAAAAAAACAACAACAACCCATAATCTCAGTGCAGTATGTGCTGACAACTATGTCCATTATGGATAAATAGGTAAGGACCGAGGAAGACTTACACATACACTTCACCTAAGGTTAATAATACAGTTTATTACTCATTGATAACATCCGATGGAAATATGTATAGGCCTGAGCATTGTAGCAATCCTTATTTGTCATTAAGAGAAGCTCATAATTGCTGTTTGGTATATGAATATACTGTCTGTTCACCTTGATGAGAGGCAGCTGTCTCTGCTAAGGGTTAAGGGTTGCAGCATAAAATTAAGACATGGACCAGCTGCGTGGGTCAATAAATATAAGCCATATTTTAAAATATGATTTTTTTTACAAGAACAAGCTAATTTTAATTGTCTTCAGACTGAATGCTTATGAAAATCAGTCACTGAAATGTGGAAAAAAATGAAATTGGATTTCAAATGAACAGGGTTTCTGTTTATGGGAATTATTCCCTAGGCAGATAATTAATAACTGTTAAAACTGCTGGGTTGCTCAGTTCGTCCCTGTTGATGCAGGAATAGAAGGCAAGTTACTAGTCTAACTGATTTGTCCTGAGAAATTGCGAGAGTGGCAGTTCTGCTTTGGACATTGAAGCCAGCTGGGTGACGTTGGGCCAGTCACACACTCACTCTCTCTCTCAGCCCTAGGAAGCAGATGAAAGCAAGCCACTTCTGAGAAACCTTGCCAAGAAAACTGCAGGGACCTGTCTAGGCAATATCTGAGAATCAGGCATGATTGAATGAAAGAAAAAAAGGGGGGAGGGTGCATGTGTAAGTCTTGCTGCCCACATCAGTGATCTGAGTAGAATCCAACCTTTATGTAGCTGTCATGGGAGAAGTGTTTTATTTCAATACTTTGGTCTCACTAGACAATAGGGGGCGCTATTTACCCCTAATTTCTCTGAAACAGCTGCTTTGAAATATAAGTGCTAGAGAAGAAGAGGCATAAATAGCATCTTAACAGTTGTTTGATTTTTAGTATTGATTCCTGTCAAATTTGGTAGGAGCTTCATTGTGAACAGCTGCATTAGGCTTGGTTTGCAGAGCCTGGCCCTGTTCAGCTCTCATAAGCTGCAACAATCTGGAATATGTTGCATCGTTATTCTTGTCTCTCCTTGGGCGTGAACAAAGGAGAATGACTGGACTAACATCCTCTTTTTTCTCTCTCGGGTTCTATCTCTGAGGTGGCAAAATTCTTCCAGTTTTAAAGTTATAATCAGATAGAAGGAAGAATGCAATTGTCTTCCAGTTCTTCTTTTTCCTGGTTATATATAGCGTATGACTGGGTTATGCAAACTGGGTCTCACAATCTCAGAAGAGCTAAAGCTTTCATTGCTCCTTGTGTGTGCGCGCCAGAGATTGTATTTGCAAAACTTGCAACAAATATTTTCAGGGACATCACTAGTTCAATATGACTTCATATGAATGCAGTTATTTTTCTCTTCTGACAAATTAAAGATTTGTGGCCTAAATGCAAAGATGTCCTTTTACATTTGCCATTTAAACATTGGGATAGTTAAAGACAGGATTACCTTGGGATTTTTGCTTCTCTGAATAAAGGGACCTGTTTTGCTTTAGGCAGTGGTGCCCATGAATCTAGTGATTCCAGCTATAAAACATTGGAAGAAGAGAATTATGTGCCCACTGTTTAATGAGTCCATCCTCCGGTTTCTCAGGAGATTAGATGTTAAGCCAATACAACTAAAATAGATTTGGTTGTATAGATGTATGCCACATAAATTGCTTTATAAATCAGCTTGCTGTAGATGAGAATGGATGTATGAAATATGAAAAAAGTGTTGGGGGAAAAGTAATAGATAATTTTCTTTGGCATGTAGGTACATGCATATTTGCATATGTACTGAAAAAATGAAGGGAGAAAAAGACAATTGAGGTTGTAGTAAGGAATTTTCATAGGACAAACCTTGGGTAGCTAAAAAAAAGGGGGGGGGGCTATTCGGCCTAAAGAAAGATTTGAGCTGGGAAAGTAGAGCTCACTGTAACAACATAGCCAAAAAAGCATTAATAGTTGTTAAATTAATCCTGCGTAGCTTTTTCTCCAGTAATATTGACCTAACTAGAGCATACAAAACATTTGCTAGACCAATTCTCGAATACAGCTCATCTGTCTGGAACCCGCACTACATATTGGATATAAATATACAGTTGAGAGAGTCCAAAGATATTTCAAAAGAAGAGTCCTCCACTCCTCTACTCGCAACAGAATACCTTATGCCACCAGACTTGAAATATTGGGCTTAGAAAACC
>JAOYMU010000098.1:13513066-13524198 GCA_025802295.1 Psammodynastes pulverulentus
TCAAGGAGAGAAGCAACCTAGAACTAAGGAGAAATTTCCTGACAGTTAGAACAATTAATCAGTGGAACAATTTGCCTCCAGAAGTTGTAAATCCTCCAACACTGGAAGTTTTTAAGAAGAGATTGGATAACCATTTGTCTGAAATGGCGTAGGGTTTCCTGCCTAGAAGACCTCCAAAGTCCCTTCCAGCTGTTATTCTGAGATTTGATTTGCTCTGTGGGTCAAGCTATGCTTGATATCATTGATACATTTTGCTGTAGGATGCGAAATTATTTTTGAAAGGGAATTTGCTCCTCTTTTTTCGGTTTCCGCTTTTCATTCCAGTTTCTCTTCATCCCAGATCTATAGTTCTTAAGCTTCTCAGAGGTATGAGGTTTTCTGTCAAAGTTTGAAGACAGGCTCGGAATCTTTGCACTTTTCTCTCAATAACATATGCCTTGGTTAGTATTTGGCTGCCGGCTCCCCACAGAGATTGAAATGGGAGATGGTTTGAGCTCCCACAGATAACTGTAGCATCAAATGCATCTGGCAGGTTTACAGGAAGGAGGCTGCCGGGCTGGAGATTCTCCTTATTATCCTGCCTGTCCTCTCTGCTTTCCTACTAGGGGACCTCCTCGGCCACTATGGAGTATTTTAAGCTCTTTCCCAGGCCTGTGGGCCCCAAGAGGGGTGGATTCACTGCCTGCTTGCAGCTGCTGAACCGTACACCTGACTGCTTGCACAAGGATCCTTTGTCCTGCACCAGGGAATTCTATGTCTCTCTGTGTGTGTATGTGTGTGTGTGTGTGTGTGTATAGAGGGTGGAAAGGGTAGTTTGAAGGGAAATAGAGAGTTAGTCAGAAGTTGGGGAGCCGAGGCGGAGACTGGAGTGAAATCTGCCTCCATTTTACACAACCTGCTCCTCCCACACAATTCAAAGTTACTAACCAATCTGCAGGTATTCTAAAAGGAAGGGACCTGCCTGTCAGTACTCACCTAGGGGAAGTGCATTGCAAGATGTACTAAGAGGGAGGGCAAGAAATCTCCCTGTGGAGCTGTATGCTAATAACACTGTATGGATTTAATAGTCCAGAGGCCTCCTGAGGCCTCTTGTTAGCAAACCAGAGCAGAGATCATAACACCATCGGACAAAAACAATTCCTTGACAGAAAATGTAGTGCTTAGAGTGGCTTCAGTTCAGTTTGGGTGCAGGGCTAGAGATGTGGCTTCACAAAGGAGTTATAATTAAACTGGAAGGTTTTGCCCATAATTCAGCCTGCTTTGCCCACATCCCTATTTGGGTAGGAGTCAGTAAAGGTATTGAGAGAAAGGAGTCCCATCTGGTCTGCCCCTTGAATTGCCTCTTCAAGAATGAGATCTCAGCCACTGGTTCCCAGCTGGTTGCCTCATTAGCTGGTGTCCAACATCCCCACTTTGACTTTCTCAAGGATGACTCACAAGAAGATATCTTCCTTTTTACTTATTCCTCACATTTTTATCCTTTGTCGGAGAAAAAGGGCAGGGAGGGAGAGATGATCATTGAATGAGGGATATTGATCAGAGGATACAAGAGGGAATGGATATCAAATTGCCAAGGGATGGGAAATGCAGTGCTGCTTGTCTCCATTCCTCTACCTTTATTCAGCAGATGCTCAGGCCAGATCCTGACCAAGAGGTTGTAGGAGGCACCTTGTCCTGATCCAATTTCCTGTTCCAAGGTTCAACCTTCCACACAAAAAATGTTCCTTCCCGTTCAACACTACTACACGTTCGTGGTTCAAAGTGAACTTAGCAAATTGACCCATTTTTGTTCGTAACTGCTTCTGGTTTTGCAAAGCTTGGGAGAGAGGAGGTTACATGTTAGCCAGAGTACTGAAACGGACATTACTTTTCTACCCTTTAAACCCATCGGGTGGGTTGGAAACCTTTTCTTCCTATTTAAGTGAAAACCATAATATTTTAAATGAAAGTGTATTATATCTGTGGTGGTGAGGAATAGCTCACTTAAGGACAAGAGTCCTAATCAAAGACCAAATGGCTTTTCTTAGTTTCTGTTGTGGGCAGCCACATCCTGCAGTTTTAAAAAAAGTATCACTCTCAAAAATGCACATTTATTTTTTGTATTCTCTTATTTCAGTTATTGTCACCTTTTCCCTAATAATGATTCCGGGATGTGGGGTGGGGTGGGAGAACCAATAAAAATGCATCTGAAAGAAAGCTATTGAGAAACAAAGAGGTATAACATGTTTAGCCTCTCATCTTTTACTTTAAAAGAAGAAGGGATTAAAAGGAGTATGGATGAATTGTCGGAAAACACCGTTTTAATCTCCAGGAAAAGTGTGCACCAAAAGATACCTTCTACTCTTTTCTCCATGTTGCTCAGCATCTGCAGCTACTAGTTCACTTTTGCCTAATGGTTAGGCTGGCCCCCACTCAGCCTGAGGTCCCTGGTACCCTGCACTGCCTTGCCTAGAAAACTCATGCTGTCAGTAGCAGATGAGTTTGTTGCTAATAATCTTGCAAGAAAAAGAAGATGCAGGTGAGGTTTGCTTTGCTTTACTGTGGTGTGTTTCTGGATTGGCTCTCCCCTACTTATTCCTGTCTTTCTTTCTTTTTTCCTTTCAGTGGTAGCATCCTTGTCGGGGCACCTAAGGCTGAAACAGGCCAGTCAGAAATTACGCAAGGAGGTGCTGTTTTCTATTGTCCCTGGCATCTTGGCAACAACAGCTGCACAACCATTGAATTTGATAGCAGCAAAGGTAAGCTGGGTCGATCGCAGGCGGAAGGCCTGCTTGGTTCTTCCTTTTAAGTTTGCGGTTGGATATTTGATGTAACTCACATTCCAATCAGACTCATTTTCTTCCTTTTACTGTTTTAGATCTTATTTATCAGTGTGGTTTTCCTACATCAACAGATTTTGCTGAACTATAAATTCAGGCCTCCTGAGTCCATAGTGAGGAATGCCAGGAGTTGTAGTTTAGCAAAAAAAACCAACCACAAAACCCTGACTTATCTTCAGAGCACTTTTGTGCACTTCTAGGGGAACAGCTTGGCAAAGCTTGGTTGTATAAGGTTGGTTGGGAAAAAACCAAGCAAATGTTTGGAAGACAATCTCTAGCCAGCTTTTGCTGCTACTATCTCTAGGCTGGAATGAAGCCCCTACCAAGTCTGCCAGCAACATAAAATATAATTGGATACTGTTGACTGCCAAGCCTATTAAATTGATGGCGGCACTCAACACTCATTGTCATTTATAAGATGCAGACCCTATTTCTCTATCATTCACTATCTGAGTAAAGTCTGCATTCCATTTGATAGTGCAAGCATTAGAATAGAATGGAATAACAGAGTTGGAAGGGACCTTGTAGCTCTTCTAGTGCAGGGGTCTCCAACCTTGACCACTTTAAGACTTGTGGACTATCAGTTGCAAACAGGAAGTTCAGAACTCTTCTTGCCTATCCGTGGTTAGCAGCAAAAGACCGCCCTTTTCCTTCCTAGGTAGCTTAATATAATAAAAACAACAATAGCTACTGGTTGGCCCTGTTGAACTCAGAAGGGAGTGAAGTATTGTTGAATGTGGGGATCCTGATTTTTGACTTTACAGCCTTAAGTGAGAGATTAATGGAGTGAAACTGTCAAGAAGGGGGATCAGATTCATATTTTTACATAAAGATTCCCCCTTATTATTCAAAAGCAAGAAATAAAATCAGAGAGTTTTCATATATGGTACTACTCTCATCATATTGAGGGGGGAAAATGGTACCTGCTGATATTCTCCTTGTTTGTGCTGATACCAAAAACGTAAGAGGGTACAGGTGGCCTTCAGCTTACGATCGTTCGTATAATGATGGTTCAGTTGCCTTAGGAAAATGATGGTTCAAAGTTACAACCGTCGCATCACCCTTCGTTCATGTGATTGCAATTTGGGCATTGGCAACCTGGCTCACATTTACAACAGTTGCAACATCTTGTGGTCATGTGACTGAGCCATGATGGCGCAGTGGTTAGAATGCAGTACTGCAGGGCTAACTCACCGCTTACTGCCAGGAGTTTGATCCTGACTGGTTCAAGGTTGACTCAGCCTTCCAGCCTTCCGAGGTGCGTAAAATGAGGACCCAGATTGTTAGGGGCCATAGGCTGACTCTGTAAACTGCTTAGAGAGGGCAGTAAAACACTGTGAAGCGGTATATAACTCGAAGGGCTACTGCTATTGCGATTTGTAACTTTTCCTACCAGCTTTCTGCAAGCAAAATCAATTGGGGAAGCCGGATTCATTTAACAACCATGCGATTTGTTTAATGATCATAGTGATTCACTTAACAGCAACAATAAAAATGGTTGTAAAATCAGGTCCAATCGCATGATGATTCAGGTTATGACCATATTGACTTGCAATGGAAATTTTGGTCCAAATTGTGGCCATAAATTGAGGACTATCTGTATTACTCTAGCTTTTGGTCAGGATGCTGTCATTCTTCAAATGAGATTTCTTTGGGGTGGGAAGAAATAATTTTAGGGGTCTGAAATTTGAGAATTTCTGTCATAAGGGACTGACTTAAATCTGATTTATCTATAAACCATAGATTGATTTGTAGACTAACCTTATAAACTTTAAGCAGTTGTAGAGACTGATTTGTAGACTGACATATACTGTATATATATATTTATAAAGGCCATCTTGTTTAGCAATTACAACTGGGATCCACAATTCGGTCATTAAGTGAACTAATCACTAAGTGAAACTGTGACTAGGCTTACCATATTACTTCAGCTTTCCTTCGCTTTACAGACCTGTGAAGGTCGTAAATATAAGATTTATCCTAAGGTTACTTTTTCATCACCATACTATCTGTGAACAATCACTAAACAATGAGGTTTAGATATATTTTTAGATGTATAGATTGGTTTACAAACTGAAATCTATAAATTTATAGATGCGTAATCTATAAACTGTAGGTGTATAGACTGGTTTATAGATGTATATCTATACATCGATAGATTTATACTCTGAAATCTATACATCGATAAATTTATATCCTGCCTTTCCTTCAGGAGTTCAAGGTGGCATATCTTATCATTTCTCCTCCCACGTTCCTCACAACAACTCTCTTGAGCTAGGCTGGACTGAGGGAATGACTGGTTCAGAGCCCCAGGAAGTTTCTGGTGGCTCAGGATAGATCTTGAACCTGGGCCTCCCTAATACTAGCCCAATGCCTAGATCTCTACATCATATTGACTCTCAAATGCAGCATTTGTCAGCCTCAGTCACTGTAACATGCATGAACTTCAACTCCCAGAATTCATGCTGGCTGTGGAATTCTGGGAGTTAAAGTCCACATCAGAGGTAGGATTCAAATTTTTTTACTACTGGTTCTGTGGGTGTGGCTTGGTGGGTGTGGCAGGGGAATGATACTGCAAAATTTCCATTCCCTCCCCACTCCAGGGGGAAGGTTACCACCGGTTCTCCGAACTACTCAAAATTTCCACTACTGGTTCTCCAGAACTGGTCAGAACCTGCTGAATCCCACCTTTGTTCAGGAGACTTTAACAGAAGGGCAGTGATGCTTAAAGCAGGGAGTCCTCGCTGCACAACTCCCGTTTAGTGACCATGCGAGTCATAACAGCACGGAAAATATAACTTTTTGACTGGTCTTTGCACTTGTGACAACTGCAGCCTCCCTGTGATCACGTGATTAACATGGGGCCCTTCCTAACCACAGAGCATTTGAAACCAATCGAGTATCCCATGGTCACATGATCACCATCTGCACACTTCACAACCAGCTTCTGACCAGTGGAGTCAATGGAGAAGCCAGCAGTAAAACTGTAGTTGGGATCACATGATGTTTTGCTTAATGACTGTGTCGCTTACAGAAGAAGTTGCCAGTCCCAACTGGGATTGTTAAGTGAGGACTGCCTACAAGCAGAGACAATTTCTGTTTCACAGTATTTGTATCTTAATCAATTAAATATTTTCTGTTGTTTGTAAACCTGGATTGAATTCAAATTCCACAAAGGTACTGGCCACATAACTTCCTTGTTTACAAGTTGCCCTATTTCCCTGGCTGATCTTCTAACCCAGGGGTCTCCAACCTTGGCAACTTCGCTGCTGAATTCAGGGAGTTGAAGTCCACAAGTCCACAAGTCTTAAAGTTGCCAAGGTTGGAGACCCCTGTACTAACCTATAGTGCTACAGGGTTGCTAGAAACCTAGAGAGAAAAGACCGTGTTCCTTTAAGAGAACAAGGCAGAATTAATTCAACTACAACACCATTTATTTTTTGTTCGTTTTCTTGCTTGCTTATTTGTATGGCCAAAAGAATAGTAGTTGGACTAGTAATCCATATCATTCCTATTTCTATCCTGAATTTTGTTTTGTTTTCTTTTTCCACTCACCGCTGCCTAGAAGGAGGTGTTTCCCTCCAAAATTAGGACTGAAGCCAACAAGCAAAAATGCCGGGGCTGTCTCCTGCCAACAGATGGAGCCAGATGCCAGGGCCTGTCCTCAGCTGTGGCAGCCACAAGCTAACAACTCCCCCTGATGCAACAGGCCCAAAGTTGGAGAGGGAAGGAACAGCTGGGAGGGAAGATACATCTTAGTGCCAAATCTACAGACTACAGACGTTCCCATTTCTTAGGAAGGGTGGTACCAGCCCCCAAACCCCCAGTAGCCTTTCCGGAAACAGCCTTGCAAGTCAGGCACATAAACTGCAAGCTTTGTGGAAAAAGGCCCCTTGCCCACATCCTCTTCCCACACAGCTTCTCTCACTGAACTGAGGGATGGCAAAGCAAGAGGAGGACTCACGCTGGGCAGATTTGGTGGGTCCTTGGCAGAGGTCCTGCACTGATGGGTAGAGTGCCTCTTTGCCCCCCTCCAGCTGTGTCTCCCTCTGGCTCAGCCGCTGCCCCACAGCCGTCACGTGCATGTAGAAACGGTCACCAGTCACCTTGTGGTCTAGAGCTAGGCTGCTCAGTTTGATCTTCTTCCTGTTTTAGGCATAAAGGGTTGAAGAAAAGGAGGAGGAGAGATAGAGTTGGACTCACGCACTGAACAAAGCCCTTACATGGACTCTTTGGCTTTTGGTAGTCTCTCAAGTGAGCCCAGCCTTCATGAATTATGTATGCAGTGATCATCTTTTATTGGGAAAAATAGAGGACAAATCTGAAAGGGGGGCAAACCTCTGAAAGAGGTCTGTAGGGATTACAAAAAATGTTTATGTTTATAATTTTGCATTACAAGGGAAAATTTAAGAGCAAAACGGAGAACATGAATAGTTCAATTAAATAAATCAAAAAAAGGTTTCTGAAATAAAGGATTGTCATTTATAATTAAGGACATCGGGCCACTGTAGTTAAAAAGCATAGTAAATGAACTTTGTCTTAATCACATAAAACACTGCTTGTTTAATAAACTACAATTATGCCAGCCATGGTGTACATAATGTATGACTGTGGTCAGAAATGATCCTGGCAAGGTCACCTCATATTGGCTCAAACCAAGCCTAGGCTTTCTCCACTGCAGCTGATAAAGAAGGGTTTTCCCTCCCTTAATTTCTGCTACTTGGCAGAAAACAGAGGTGAAGAAAGGACAAGAGAGCCTGAAGTACAATAGAACATGTACCAGAAGAGCCTGATGGGACCCAAGCCAAATACAAGCGGTGCATTAGGGAGAGCTTCAAGACCTGTGGACTATTCCACGGGAAAACAAGCCTCTCTTCAAACTCTTGAGAGAAATGCCTTGGGGTTGAAAGGGAAAGCTGAGCCAAGGCTGGCATCAACATCTGGCACCTTTAGGAACCTGCCAAGGTTTGGATAGGGTGTAGTATGCTTGTTTCAGGAAGAGTGCCAGGTGTTTGGGTATACCAAGTTTTTCATCTCCTCCCTGAGACTCTGACGCAGGGGAATATTACAGGAGAATCACTTTGAAAGCCTGAAGTTCCCCTGTATGCTAAGCTTTCTGTTCATCATCAACCAACCAGAATACAGTCAAGTAACCAGTAGCAAACCAGTTTTCTGCAATGCACACTTAACAAAGATGTGCTTTTTAGCAGAAGGTAGATGAACAATACTTCCCCAAATCAAGCCAGCACAGGGTAGAAAAAGAATGCCGTCAGAAGGCAGCCAAAGCAATTCAGAAGGAAACGAAGTCTGTGAAGGAAGCTCCACAGTACCTGACACATCTCTCTTTAATAGTACTACTTAAAATACTAAAGAAGAGAATGCTGACCCTGACAGGCAAGAAATTGCACATCAGCCCAACTTCCATTTAGCGTAATGTACAGTAACTGTCCACAAGCTGATGTGCTCCTGAACTCCCAAAATTTCTAATGAGCGTGGCAGATAGGTAGAAATTAAGGGTAATAAATAGAGCACATCTGATGGGGATAGATTGGTGCAGTATCCGCAATAAGGAGGGAAAAGAGCCACAATATAAATTCCTGAGAATCATCATTCTTGCACTCTGTTTACCAGGTGGTTTACCTGTAGAAAACAGGTATAATTTTGATTGGTTAAAGCTACATTGCCATGCAATTCCTACTTACGTATAGTTGGCCTCTTCTGGAGCTGGGAAGGACTCCTTAGGCCAGTTGATCATGCAGTTGAGGAAGATGAGGCAAGCCAGGCCTGACCAGACAAGCATGATAACGATAAAGGAAACTCCTGCATCATAGATCAGCTAATAGCAATAGGACAAGAGGCAAAATAAAGGTACGGAATGGTGAAAAAGCCACCGAGAAAGGATGGGATGGCTTTGGACATTCCAATAAGTAGACATAGAAGAGGTTGATGATATCTAATCTCTAATATCTATATTAGACATCTAATATCTATACAGAAAGTAATTCCTGTGGGTTCTGTGTGCACACTTGAGAACATGCATCCAACTCTTCACCTAAGCTTGGGAAACAATGACAGATGTTGTCTATGGAGATTCTCAATCATCCAGTTATGGTTGTCCCAATGGTATTTTTCCCAAAAAACCTTCACTTTCTTGGTTTTTTCCTTGAAAACATTTCACTTCTCACTCTCAGAACTGAAGAAACTTATTGGATGAGGGGAAAAAAATGTTTTCAAGGGGGAAAAAAAACAAGGAAGCCCAGTTGCCCTTTGAAAAGCACCTTTGGAATGACAGGTGATATGTCAGTCGGGTCTGCTTTTACTCTCTCCTCCTCTTCCCAGTAGTAGAAAATGTCCTTTGCTGGTAGACCACACATCTGGATTCCTCAAGTGTCTCTCTCAGCCTAATGAAGAAAAGCTTTCTGTCTTGTCAGCCAAGACAGAAGCATGCAGACCTACAACCCACGGCTGCCTTTGACTCTCCAGAATTTGGGATTAGGACGTTCCTTGCTGCATCATCCGGTTCTACTACATACCTTAACTCCAGGAAAAGTAACAGCAGAAGAAGCATAAGAGCCAATCAAGAGTGCAATGAAAGTAGAACGCAAGTTTCCAAACATGTTGGGCAGCTAAAGAGATACAAAAAGAAGTAACAATAACCAGAAATATACTCCCTAGTCTGGTCCTTTCAAATTACTCTCTTTTAGAGTCTTTTATTTTCTGTAGACTATAACAGGTATCGGTTTCAGTACCAAAGAACTGGATCGTTCATTATTTTCCATATTCTCATTTAAATCATTCCACTTCTCCTTCTAAGTTCTAATTTCCCATCAGATACATATACAAACCACATATATTATCACTGCCTAACAATTTACAGTGCACAGCTTCACTTGTGTATTCAGAAGCCAAGACTCAATGAAGTAAGAGGCCTAGGATAGTAGCATTAACTAATACATTGTTTATTTAAAAATTATATACCACTTCCTTAAAAACCTCAAAGCATAAAAGCCAGTAATTAAAACAGTAATATATTGTTTAAAGCATAGTATGCATTAAAATGTATAGGTAATATGGTAATATGGAGCCACGGTGGTGCGGTGGTTGGGTGCAGTACTGCAGGCCACTTCTGCTGCCTGCCGGCTGACTGCAATTTGGCAATTCAAATCCCACCAGGCTCAAGGTTGACTCAGCCTTCCGTCCTTCCGAGGTGGGTAAAATGAGGACCCAGATTGTTGGAAGCAAGAGGCTGACTCTGTAAAATGCTTAGAGAGGGCTGTAAAGCACTATAAAGCAGGATATACTGTAAGTCTAAGTGCTATTGTTATTGCTTTATAGAAAGAATGGATCTGATGAAACACATCATTTAGCTGACCTCCAGGGCTAAAAATATCTATAGTAGAAATTGTAATTGGATATTCCTTTTAGCAACGATGTATTCTATGTGTTGTCACCTTTTTTCAATCCGTAAAATTTATCTTCCACCCACAAGTAATTAATCCCCATTTCCAGTTATCAGGCATGGAAGGTACCAAGGATAAAGCTGACTTTATCATGGCATTGCACACATTTTCTTTCTCTAAGTCAGGTTGGTTGTCTTTTTCACAGCTGCATGTTTTTGTAGTTAAATGTGTTCAGCAAACTGAGTGTACTTTTCCTGGAAACTTTTCTACACACTATATTGTTGGTCTGTGACCGCTCACACCCCATATAGTGGCTTTTTAGAAGCTTTGTGAAATGCTTACCAAGCATCCTCTGTAATTAAAGTATTTTACATCTTGAAAAACATCACTTCCCTCTTCCTATTATTACCATCGACACTTAGGAAACTAATGTAATCTTGGTTCCTTGAGAGAGATTTCTAAGAGCTATTGTTGCTTTGCATTACCTAAAGCAATAAAGCTCCAATTTAGATATTGTCACCCAGTTGCTTTGGAGAACACAGTAATGGCAAGCAAAGAAGGTATGAAATTGGACCCTTTGCAGGGCTGAGCAACTGCCCTAAAACCAGTCAACGTTCCCCACTGTCCACTCTTGAATGCTGGACCAAAATAGTAAACATTGGATTGTGCACTACTGTCTATACTAAGAAATGTCATTCCAAGAATTATCTTAATACAATTGCAATCCTCTGTCCCATCTTTTTCCTAGATGGTTAGAAAAACAAATAAGGAAACGTCAGATTGTCTTGCAATGGATGTTTGGAGATAGAGCAGAAGAGAGAATTGTCTTGGAGGTGACCAGGGCTTTTTTTCAGCCGGAACTCGGCGGTACTGCGTTCCGGCACCTTTTTAGAGTCCGTGTCACGTGACGCGT
>JAOYMU010000098.1:13535778-13551422 GCA_025802295.1 Psammodynastes pulverulentus
TTACTTTATGATCTGTTTGCTTGAACTATAAAGGTAAATAGAAAGACGGGTAGATAGATTATTTTTCCTTGAATATGATTTCAAGCTGCTTTGCAAAATCAAATACTCAAAGTCTGAAATACAGATTGTTCCTGTAAGAAACAAGTGAGAGCAAAAAAAGTAGAAACGGTCCCAGGAAGAAGCACAAGCTGGGATTTAGCCAATGGTGAGGCTTGTAAGCAACTTCTAAAACTTGTCAGCTTTAGCAGAGGCTGCACTGGGAAGTCTCCAAGCAGTATTTATACGTTTTAAGAACTTATATCCAAAACAGGAACTCATGTTGATTAACAAATCAGAAGACACCTTAACAGAGTTTTAAAAGCACTGTCAAACTCATCCTGCTTTAAACAATTTGCTGCCAGTGATGAGGCTAGCAGGATGAGCATGGTTTTATTTTGCTAGACAGGACTGAATCAACGCAGTTGGATGCTTCAGATGAAGAAGCAGTTACCAGCCATCTTCTTATTCCATGGAAGTAACTTGACTTGTGTCAACATCAGCAACGGAGCAAATTTTTCCATTGCAACTTAAGACAGAGAGATAGCAAGGTTGTGTGTGTGTGTGTGTGTGTGTGTGTGTGTGTGTGTGTGTATGAGTGTGCAGGCTAAATGGCCTTCAACATCTGCTTTCTACCTCCTAACATCTGCCTGAGTTGGCTGCTTGAGAGGAAGGCTAACCCTTCATGGGAACTGATGTTCAGGATGGAATAAGAATTCATTTACTCGTGAATGAAAATGTTGGAAAGGAAGTTGGTTGTGGGAGAAGCTATAGAATAGCGGTTTTCTGAAGGTGGGGTTTCCCTCTGGTTGATCTAATGACAACAATGGAAAGGTTGATTGCAGGTTAGATGTCACTCATTGACCCTTGAGCTCTCTGCCTTTGCTTACTTAGGCTGATTTTTTTCCCCTACCAGGCCTGTGCCCCCTTGTACAGTTGGCGGACAACTAAGGATGAACCTCAGCGCGAAGTTGTGGGCACATGCTACCTGTCAATCAACAACTTTACTAAATTTGTGGAATATGCTCCTTGCCGCTCAGGTAATACGCGATCTATGAGAGAAGGAATTGCTAATGAAAATATTACTGAATAACCTCATCCTCTAAAATAATGAATAGTCAACAGGGAGGGGTGCCTCAGGACATCTGGCCTGGATCTCCAACCTTTGAAGTCTATTGGACAATTTGAAATATTGAGAGCATGCTGTGCTCTCTCTTAGAAAATGGCTGCAGTAGGAGAGCTTGCTCATTTACGGAATGGCAGCTGTGGTCCATATCTCTACCCGCTTTAGTCTCTCCTCTTCATTGTTATCCCTCTTCATTTTTGACCTTCCTCTGAACAGATGATCCAGACCTGAAAGCATGCTTTAGAGATGTAAAACGTCAGGTGGAGCAGGGACAAGTAAATATCATGTGAAGTGTCTATAGCACCCTGGCAACGCTAGATTCCCAGGCTGGGGGGTCTTAATGGCATATTTTGGAGCATGGCACAATTTGGAGTAGCTGGCCTAGAAACCAGGAGATTGTGAGTTCTAGTCCTGTCTTAGGCATGAAAGCCAGCTGGGTGATCCTGGGCCAGTCACTCATTCTCAGTTCAGCCCACCTAACTGGGTTGGTGTTGTGGGGAAAAGAGGAAGGCGTATTAAGTATATTGGCCACCTTGAGTTATTTATAAAAATAATAAAGATGATTGATAGAGAGAGAGAAAGAAAGAGACAGAGAGAGAGGGGGGGGGTGTTTAGGTCTTCTCAATGGTGTTTCCCAAATATTTTGTTGTGTGCTGCCCAGAGTTGCCTTTGGTGAGATGGGTGGCTCTATAAATTTGATTAATAAAATGTGGATTCTAAGCCATAATCCCAAAACACGTTTCTAACAGTGATGGGATTCAAAACTTTTTACTACCGGTTCTGTGGTTGTGGCTTGGTGGGCGTGGCAGGGGAAGGATACTGTAAAATCTCCATTCCCTCCTCGCTCTTAAGGGAAGGTTACCACCGGTTCTCCGAACTGCTCAAAATTTCCGCTACCGGTTCTCCAGAACTGGTCAGAACCTGCTGAATACCACCTCCGGTATGTAAACATGAGACTAAGGGAGTGTTGTTCCATGCCTGTGCCTTTTGGAAGGCAAGGCACAGCTAGTACCTCTTTCCAGATGGCATTGAATTAAAATATTGTTTTAAATGCTTGCTGGAAGAAATCTCTCTGTGTCATGACTAGGGATGTGGGAATCTACTTGGGGAATGAAACATTCCTTTGAACTAAAGAACATTCTATTCCCCTCTGGACTATGCCACTCTGGGGCAGTATGATTGTTTCTGAAAGTAAATTCTCTGCAACGGAAACAGTTTGAGGTATCCTAGACATGGCATTCTGGACGAAACAGGCCTGTTTCATGCCCAGACCACACCCAGGATGCCTCAAACTGCTTCCAGTTTAAATGATTTACTTCTGAAAACCGCCAGACCACCCCTGGAATGGCACGGTCCAAAGGAGATTGGCTTAATCCAGAGGAGAAGCCGAATATTCCATTCCCAAATAGAAGAACTTGGCACATCCCTGCTCGTAACCCATCTTTCCACTTTTGTCATTCAGGAAGCATTAATGAAGTGTTTAAAGAAATAAATCCCACTATGTTATTAAAATAAGCAATTCGCATATGGCCTTTTTTTTCCAAAGCTGCAGGATGGAAAACCTGTGGCTCTCCTGGTTGTTAATGAACACCACATGTTCCCCATGCCTGATGCTCAGTCATTATGATTATGAAGCTTTGCTCACTTTATATCAGATTAAATGATGAGTTTTAATTTGAGGGATAGAGGAGCCAGGGGAGTAGAAGAGATAATCTTGAATTCCTACTTCTTGATGCCTTTAAGTGGGAGTTTTATCCTGAACTTCCTCCAATCCATGTGTGCCTCTATGTGCAGGAAACACAGTTGAAAAACATTGCATTGAAAAATTCAAGCTGCGATATCAATGGATTCTTACATGACCCACATACACTTTTGTTGCACTCATTTCTTGTTCACTCATGCCACTCATTTCTTGTTCAGCTTCTCTGAATTTCTCAACTCTCTTCTCTCCTCCCCCCACCCCCCCTCTCTTCTGCCAGATCTGAACTCACCTGCTGGACAAGGCTATTGTCAAAGTGGTTTCAGTGCTGAATTCACAAAGGTGAGTTTCCTTATTTCTTGAGTGTGGGGCAATGTAAGGACAATGCACACTAGGTTAGGACATTTAAGAGGGAAATCTCCACCACATTAAGGTAGAGAGGGTTAAATAAGAATTTTGTGGATTTTAAAAATTGTATTTATCTCTGCAGGCAGGACGGGTTCTTCTTGGTGGCCCTGGAAGCTACTACTGGCAAGGTGAGTTGGCACCTACATTTACCCACAATTGCACGACGTAGGTTAGAGGCAGGCCTACCGGAGCATAGCTCGGTCATCTCTTTCACTTTCAACCCAGTTTACAGTAGGAAACGGTACTGTGAGGAATTTTAATTGGGCATGAAGGAAGGGAAGAGAAAAGGCAGCAGAAGCAAAGACTAGGGAGATTTGTACTGCATATTTTAAAAAAATAACTGGGAATTTGAGGTAACGGCTAGAATGATGTTTCTATGCCCGGAGAGAGGTAGATGTTGCCATATTGTCATAGGGGAAATCGATTTTTGCAAAGCTTGCAAAGCTGATCTAACGGAAATGCAAGAAGTCCTCGACTTACAACTGCAACTGAGTCCAAGATTTATGCTGCTAAGCGAGACAGTGGTTAGGTGAGTTCTACCCTCTCCTCCCCTCCCCTCACATTTTATGACTTTTCTTGCCACATTTGTTAAGTGAATCACAGCAGTTGTTAAATAGGTAACATGGTTGTTAAGGGAATCTGGCTTCCTCGTTGACTATGTTGGTCAGAAGGTCGCGAAAGGCGATCACATGACCCCGGGACATTGTAATCGTCATAAATATGAATCCGTTGCCAAGCGTCTGAATTTTGCATCACATGACCGTAGGGATACTGCAGCAACAGTCGTCACCGTGAAAAACGGTTGTGAGTCATTTTTCCCAGTGCCGTTGCAACTTTGAACAATCCCTAAATGAATTGATGTAAATCGAGGACTATCTGTCTTCTTTCCTTTGTTTCCATGTGTCTTTTTCCTTCCTCCCCTGCCCCTCCGTATGATGTCTGGGAATATGGTACTGGCTGACATCAAGGGCCCTCACAGAAAATAAGTGATCTTGATTCAGAACTCTTACATCAATTTGATATAGAGAAAAGGAGGCCTCTGTGGGATCCAGTAGAATCCCTTTTAGAGGGCTAGGAAGGGACTGGATTCTTTCCAAAGCATATTTCCCTCTGTTTATGTTACTTGAAATACATTGTGTTTTATGTATTCATTATCCGACAATGTTTATTTGCCTGATCAGATAAATCTTATTATGCTTTGTCCTATTTTCGAGCGTCCCTTCTCATCCGTGGAGGCTGGAATTCCTTTCTTTAGTTTGAACAGGAAAGCGGCGGCTAAGATTCACAAACGGCATTATTTGAAATATGTATTTTGTTTGCAAGTTCCGTGTGACTGTTTGATAGCCATAAGTGCCAGCTGCCTCACATATCTGAACAATCTTTCTCGGACATCTCTCAAATTTCATTATGTTATTTCTTGCCTATTCCCCCCAAGAAACATGACACTCCCCCCATCTCACTTATTTCTCCATAGCAATTCTGTGAAATAACGTGAGCTGCAAGACATTAATAGTTTTCCTCACCTTAAAGAGATTTCCAGCCTAAGTGGGGAGTTGAACCTGGGTCTCTCTGATCTTAGCCCAAGGCGCTAATTGTTGCACCCTGCTTGCCCCTTAGGCCAAGTGTTCTCAGCAACTCAAGAGGCCATTGAAGAATCCTATGACCCCGAGTATTTAATCGTTGTGGTTAAAGAAGAGCTCAAGACACATCAGGCTCACATCAAAGCAGATGACAGTTACCTAGGTGAGTTTGACAGAGAAGATAGATAATGGAGAAACAACCTTGACTTTGACAGATTCCACACACACACACACACACACCGGCAGCTATCTACTTTTGTTAATTTTGTGTAACATGGATAGGAATCCTAAGTTGTAGAACTGGTTTCATAGGATTGATTTTTCTCAGATGTTTGACTCATTTATTTATTTTTATCCTATCATCATCATTATCTCTTTTATTCAATAAACATGAAACTCAGTCAACTGAACATTTAAAAACGCATCACAAATACCAGTGACTGGTGCTAATGGTTGATATGGGTTGCTGCCAGCATCCTAGGTATCAACCAAGTATCTTCTTAAAATATGCAATGTTCTAAGTAGCGCAGTTTTTTGCAGTTCCGCTGGTGTTGTTTCAGGAAGCTGCAATTTCTTGATGTGTTTTGTAAAATTTTTGGACATGGTACCAAGTGCCCCGATGACAATGGGTATCACTGTCACATGTTTCAGCCATAGCTGTGTAGTTTCGATGGCCAGGTCACAATATTTTGTGATTTTTTTTCCAGTTCTTTTTCTTCGACTCTGGCATCTCCTGGTACAGTGATATCAATAAATTGCACACTTCGGCCCTCGACAACCATAATATCTGGTGTTTTGTATTCGGGGATCTGTCTGTATTCAAACATAACACGCCAGATATTACGGTTGTCGAGGGCATCATTATTATAATTATTCAGTCAGCCAGATGTTCAGACTGGGTTTGGCATTTTTGTCTACCTATCGAGACCTTACCAAGGACCTGGGATAGGCAAATCTGGATATTTGACAGTGTTACTGATATCGTTGTTGCTATTAAATAACTTGAGATGATTTACTTAATATTCCTTCCTTCTCCTATTTTTTCTGCAATAACCCTGTGAGGTGAATTGAATTGAGAAAGGGACTGGCCCAAGGTCATCAGTAGGTTTTCATGCCTAAGGTGGAACTAGAATTCATTGTCTCCTGATTTCTAGCCTGGTGCCAACCACTAGACCAAACTGGCTCTTATCCTCAGCTCTGTTTATACCAGGATTAGGCTTTTGGACTCCCAAAAGTCAGATCCTTAAAGCATCCTGCCTTGTTGTCCCTGATTCCAAGGAGATCAACACACACATACGATTTGATTGTCTTCCCGAAATTGAAAAATCCAGCTCTCTCCCCAATAGAAAACACAGGCGGGGGCCTCATTAACAGATTAACAGAGTTGGAAGGGACCTTGTAGGTCATCTAGTCCAACCTGAACTGCAGCACTTTCCTCAACAGATCTTTTGGTTGGTTCTTCATGACCTGTAGGCAACGAAGAACATAAATGGAACCGGTGCTGTGCCCCTGAGGTGCTCTTTACACAAAAGGCCAGGCTGCATGAAAGCACTGACTATGGTTCATACTGGGAGGGTTTCACCCTCTCTCCTAGGCTTAGAGGAAACCCTTAGAGGGTTTCACCCTCTCTCTGTTTCACCCAGAGAGGGTGAAATAGTTCTTGGCTTGTCTGATTCTCCTAGGCTAGAGGTCAGCCACTTTGCACTCTTAAGTTCAGAGAGTAAAGCTAGTTAATGAGCTGCAAATCAAACCCATGGACTTCTGAGGTGACTCGGAGGTCACTAAACCGCAACCAGACAATATACTCTGTCTGACCTGTGGTTCTTCATTTCTGGAGGGGAAGTGTTGCCTCTGATGTGTGTCATTCCCTAATAGTAAAGTTCATAAATAACTCATCACTGTTGTCCTAGAATAGTCTTTTCAATCTTGGCAACTTGGAGATGTGTGGACTTCAACTCACAAAATTCCCTAACCAACAAGGGAAGTATAACTGGCTGGGGAATTCTAGGAACTGTAAATCACACCTCTTCAAGTTCCTCAAGGCTGAAAAAGACTGTTCTAGAATATTGTAAATACTATGGACTTCTTTTGTTTCTGATTGGCTCTCCTTTCAGGGTAACAAACCAATAAGGGTTCACACTAGAACTGAAATGAGCTCTAGTCTATGAGTTCATCTTTCTTTGGTGCCAAATACAAGCATTTTTTTCACCTTGTGATTGTTTTTTTCCCTCACTACAAATTATGATCTTTAGGGAAGCACAAGGACTGACCATTCTGAACCCAACTGAGATGAGGTTGCTTAGGTGACATTGAGTATAGGTTGCATTCCTGGCTAAACCAGGATTAGATTGCATTCCTGGCTAAACCAGGCTAAACCACAATTATTTTGTGATTTAGGATACTCTGTTGTTCTGCAATGATAACGGGACCCTCCAATGATCTTGGTAGCTATTAGCGACAAATTGTTTGTCACCCATTGCATTATTCCTTGTGTTTTGTTCCTAGGCTATTCTGTGGCTGTAGGAGAATTCAGCGGAGATGCCACTGAAGGTACTAAAGGGGCTAGAGGGAGGACTATCACATTCATTGCTGTGGGAGATAGTACATGTATGCTTTTGGGTGGGGGGAATAAAAAGCTGGGACTGTATATACACCAATAATAAAGAATTTATATTGCCTTCCGAATGAAATGCCAACTAAATTTGCCAATTAACCCTTTTTGAGATGGTTGTTAAGTGAACCGTAAAGCACATGCTGTGGTCGTTAAACAAATGCCGCAGTTGTTAAGTGAACTCTTTGTTTGTTAAAAGCCATTTTTGCCGGAAAACCAGAAGTAAATACCAGGTTCTGGCACAAACATCATAAATTGCAGTCACGTGGCTGTGGGATGCTACGTACACCTTTGAGTGTGGGCTGGTTGTTGACCGCCCCAAATCCTGTCACATGACTACAGTGAGTAGAGGCAGCCATTGGAACTTCAGAACTAGGTCACAAGTAGATTTGAAGGGGGGAGGGGTCTGTCATAACTTTGAATGGTTGCTAAGTATAAGAACCCATGCTGTAATGCCATAATATATATCTTGTATCCCTTTGCTTCTTGCAGATTTTGTGGCTGGTGTTCCCAAAGGAAATCTCACCTATGGATATGTAAGAGCCATATCCATGTCATTTCTATTCTTTTTTTTTTCTTCTCACTGTTCTCAAAAAGTCTGTGACATCACCCCTTACTAGAGCTGCTAGCTTTGGTCCTATAATCCCATTGAAAGCTACTTGGAGGGGGCTGGTGCAGCATGTTGACTGCTCTCACATATTGCTGAGAATGCGTCCAAGCTTACGGTTTTCTCCAGGTGTAATTGAATGCCAACCTTCTCCCAAATCATTATGTGTCTTGAAAACCACTTCCTATCTTCGGTTCTGTTCAGTCAAAGCATTCATTTAACGTCCCCTGCTAGCCGAAGTATCTGCCAAGGGAGTATAATAAATCCTTTTCAACGCCTGAGCCATAAACTGGGAATTCCCTCTTTCCCAAAAATTTGCCCGAAGCCAAATTGAAGCAGTGTCCCTTGCTTCAAGAAATATATTATTTCCGTACTGCTTGGAAGCAGAGTTTTTAAAGTGGCAAATGGCTCATTCCAATCTTAATGTGGCCCTCTTTATGGAGCTTTCTGTACACCCCTCTCTTCTTCAAAAATATAACCGCCTGATCTTCCAGGATTTGGTAGCATTGCTTTGAAAAAAAGGTCGGGGGCAAGTTATTCACTTCCCTAATACTTGAGAAGCATTATTTTAACAGGGTTTGGAAGGAGGGCGCTGTACATTGCAAAGGTGAAAATCCCATAGGTGTTATGTCTGACAGCCATCATGCAACCGCACAGTGTTGTCAGGTTGTGCTTTTGCTGCCATGGCATCAGCTGGTGTGTTGCTGGAGGAGGTCCATGTTCCTCCTTCTGCTTGGCATGCTGGGCTCTCTTGCAACAAGGGCAGATTTTCTTAGAAACATCAGCCCTTTCCATGACCCCTAGTCATCAGTTGTCCTGTGTCCAGCTATGATGAAAGCTAAGGGAATTAACCTGGTCACCCGCGAAACAAGACATTGCCTTGTGGCTATGTGGGGTTGGTTCCTCCTTCCCATCTTCATTTCATGGAACTGCTTGTTTGTTGTGGATCCCCGTTGGCTGCTATAGCAACCAATGTATTTCTAAGGAGGAGGGGAATGTAGAGGCCCCAACATAAAGAAATCTGATTTTCCTAAGGCGCTTTGATTATGGATGAACACAGACCCATGATGAGGAAGTCATGTTGGGTTCTTTCTTTTACAGCCTTCAACTTGTGACCTGGCTTCCTAGCCTCCTCTTCTCTTGAGCTCCCTTCTCCCAAATAACTTGGCTGTTAGTTTGTTCAGATAGGGCATTTGACAGGAACCTCAGCTACCAAATCCTGGATGACAGAGCGCTTGTATTAACAGCTGCTGCTTCTCAAGGTTTTCACAAAGGAGATGTGCTATAACTCAGTTGTGACCTAGAAGTGACACTTATTTTTATTTTTTTAATTCAGAATAGATCTCTAAATTCAAACAAAGGCTTACCCAAGACTATCACCTCCCAATTTCCTCTACTAATAGTTGAGGAAAGGGCAAGAAAAATGGGCAAAACAAATGTTAAAATGAGAAGAGGGATATGTTGTGTTCTTTTGAATGAAATACAGTTAGTCCTCAACTTACAACCACAATTGAACCCAAAATTACTGTTGCTAAGTGAGACAGTTGTTAAGTGAATTTTGTGCCATTTTACAGCTTTTCTTGCCATAGTTGTTAAGTTGTTAAGTAACATGGTTGTTAAGTGAATCTGGCTTCCCTGTTGACTTTGCTTGTCAGAAAGTCACAAAACATGACCCCAGGACACTGCAGCCTTCATAAATATGAGTCATTTGCCAAGCATCTGAATTTTGATCATGTGACTATGAGGATGCTGCAACAATCATAAATGTGAAAAACAGCCATAAGTCACTTTTGTCAGTGCCATTGTAACTTCAAATGGTCACTAAACAAACTGTTGCAAGTCGAGGACTACCTGTTTGTATCTTTTTAAAAGCTAAAACTGTAGCTGGGTGTCCAGATGTGCTTCTAAATAAGATTACTCTCAGCTATACCAACCCAGATGGGAAATATTGTGACTGTTTCACCTTGTTAATTCATTTTTGCGGGGGCGGTTGGGGGAAGAAGCTAGAAGAAGCCATGAGAAAATGGCATTTGTGTCAAGAGAAACCATTTAGATTCCTCTTCACAAAGCTAAAAGCATTTGATGAATTTCTGTGGAGAGATTATGTTTGATGTTACATTTATTTTTCCTCTTCTTCTTTTTCCTCCTCTTCTTCTTTTTTTGCCCCACCAGGTAACAATTCTAAATGGAAGTGATATTCGACCGTTATACAACTTTTCTGGAGAACAGGTGAGGTGATCCATTGGTTACACTGAAGTGATTTGTGCCCAGCTATTGAAAAAGCCCCTTAAGTCAGAATAATTTGCTCTCCCTCACAAGATTATGTGGTCTGCTCCCAGCAGATCATGGTGAACTGCTAACTGAGGATTATAGATATTCCTTGACTTACAGCGGCAATTGGGACCAAAATTTCTGTCGCTAAATGATGCAATTGTAAAGCGCAACTGCCCTGTTTAGCAACAGCAATCTCTGCAGTCCCAAGTTATTGTCATTAACTGAATCCCACAACTGTTAAGCAAGGCACCTTCCTGCCAGCTTGCCATAACAAAAGTCACTGGGGAACCTGACAGGATGTTGCAAGTCCCAAGCCTGCAGGCAGATAAGTGACTGCTGCCAGATAAGGGAGGGAACAAGGCTGTGGGGGATATATGGGGAAGGGTCTCGAGGGTGTGGGAGAGGTGCCATAGCGACAGGGAAGGGAGCTTGGGATGCACACGAGGTGCCATTCAAGTTAGGGGGATGCACCGGGATGTGGTGTGGATCAGGGAGTGTGTGTGTGGGATGAAAAACAGGTAGAGATGGTATCTGATCAATCAGAGGTGAAAAAGCTTCTTGGATGAGAAGCAAAACATCTTCAAAAAAAGTCCAATTCCCTCTTGAAAAAGCACCTTTGGGACAGGTAGAGAGAATATGTACAGGTAAGCAAGTGGCTTGCATAATGCAAACCCAGAGGGGCTGGGAGAGGGTGCGCAGGTCAAGGAGACTTATCCCGGTGACTTGCAATTCCTACTGACTTTCCTTGACTTTCTGGGGAAGCCAGCATGCAAGGCTGAATGCCAATTCAGGTGATCATAGGGCACTTGGCAGTTGGTTGTCGGTGTGAATGGGTTGCCAAGCATCTCCATTGTGATCATATAATGGGGGAGTATGCTGGGACAGCTGGAACTCCCAGGTTCATAACCCCCACTCATTCAGTGCCATTGTAACCATGAAGGTTGCTGAAAAATGATTTCGTTAGGAGAGAAAGACACACAGATAAGGTAAACTTTCCTTGTGGAGCAACCGTATCCCTCCTTAACCTTCTCCACTACTTGAGGCTGATAGCAAAACTACAAAAAGAAAAGTGTGTTTGGATGGTGAATTCTGAAACTCCTAACCCCAAATCATTGGAGTTTTCTGAAACTCTTAGCTTCCATTTCAATGCCACAAGTTTCTTATTTATTTATATTTAAGAATTTTACATGAAATAAAAGACAAAACTGAAGAAAGAAAAGGGTGCGAGAAAAGGGGGGAAAAAATCAGAAGTTATGGAATGACTTCCAACCTTCTCTTCAACTAATTGCCATCTTATGTAATCTTCCCTCCCCTCTTAAATATTATACAGTTACTTCAGCCTCTCATTTACTCCACATCTTTCTTTAATCCATAAACCTATATAAATCATCATATCTTTTTTTCTTCTTTCAGTAAAAAGGCCACACGAGGTTTCCCGTCTTTCAGAAACGTTTTTTTCCTCCATTTCAGCAAATTCTAACATTTTCACAGTCTGTTCCTCTGCGACAGGGATTTTATTGTTCTTCCATCATTGTCACAAGCTTCTAGCCCTTATGTCAGTGAAGATATACTCACAAACACAGGGCCTGTTAATATATCAAGAACTGGAAGTGGGGCTGACCAACTTTGACCAATAATGGGGGAATGCTTGCATAACCCCAACTTCTATGGCACAGTTCCAACTTTTATGGCAACTAGTATAAGATCACGAGAAATGGGCTTTTACACTGTAATTGTTTCCTGATACGAGTTTTGAAGTACTTTTTCTGCAGGGTTTTAACCTTTTTCCTTGCCTTTATTTATTTCTTTGTTTATATTTGTTATTTATCTCTCAGATTTACTGCATCATTGTTTACTGACATCTCTTGGCTATAGTTTACTGTAAAACGTCAGAGGCCTGCACTTCCAAAGAGGGGAAAAGTATTTCTAGCTAAAATGAACTTGAATGTGGTACATTAAGGCAGCTGGCGAGTTTGAATAGTGGAAGTTGAGTACAAGTGAGGAAACTGGCCTTCACAACTCCCATCATTGGTCACTAGTGGCCCTGTTGGCTGGAGCTGTTGGGAACTGCAGTTTGACATCACTTGGGAGGCCACGGTGTCTTCTTTATCCTTGTCTTGTAAAGCCTGACAACCAGCCTCTTGGGAATATTTCTTCCTATCTTCCATTATGGAAATGGGCAAACACTGTAGTAAGGACAGGTATGAGGAAGTCGTAGGAGTATGTCAGGGAAAAGGACAGCTCCAATCTTCTGTGGTCTCGAAATGTCTGTATCATCCTAACATTTCTTGATCCCTCTCCCTTGTCTCAACAGATGGCTGCCTATTTTGGGTATGCTGTAGCTGCCATGGATATCAACGGTGATGGGTGAGTATTGAGGAGGGGCTGCTTAATCCAGCTTGGGGTGGAAGCAGCTCTTCCCAGCTCCTGAGGAAATTGGATGTGATAATAGATTTAAGTTTGGGTGAGGTCTTGATGCACACCATACAGAAATTGTCTGGAAAGTGAAATGTCCATCTGCAGAGAAGACCGAATTATAGAGAGAAGCAGTCGGGGCATGATGGAGAAGAAGGTCTGGTGTATCCCATGTTGGCTGAGAATTCTTGAAGAGCAACCAAGCTGAGAAAAGCTAATCTAGATCCCGTTTCCCTCCCTCTTTTGGGCAACTCTGCAATGTTCTCTGGATCTCAAGCCGTATGTGATTTTATCTCCCGGAGCTTAGAGTTGATTGTTTCATTTCTGCCCTCTCTCCTGCCATGCAGACTGGATGACTTGCTGATCGGTGCCCCCTTGTTTATGGAAAAAACAGAAGATGGCCGTGTTCAGGAAGTGGGCAGGGTCTATATCTACCTGCAAAAGGCATACGGCATGGAGCCCGGTGCATCAGCTGTACTGACCGGTCACCAAGAGTTTGGCCGCTTTGGCAGTTCTATCGCCTCATTGGGAGACCTCAACCAGGATGGCTACAATGGTATGAAAGTTGGATAGGAGGGGAGTGGCATGGGGAAAGGAACAGGAGGTCTCCCGGTTTGAGCTGCCTCCTTGATTAAGATGAATTGTCCATGTATGTTTTCACACAGCGGAAGGAGAAGGGAATATCCAGCAGTCTATTTGCAAACCAAAGATTTCCATTACTAGGGTTCTGGTTTGTTCCTAAATGCTTTCCTTTCCTCCGGGTTCATGGAACAGCTCATTAATTCTCACCTTATCTTATTTCACAATCAACACAAGAAACTGATACAAGATCTATGTTCCAATTAAAGGGATACTCATAATTGAGACTGAGGCATGTTATTGGATATTTGCCAAACAACTCATAATTGAGACAGAGGCATGTTATTTTGGTGTAGGATAGGAGATGGGAATCTGGGGGTTTTCCATCATCCTTGACCATGGGTCCCACTTCCAGTAGCTAATGGGTGTTGGAAACCCAACATTATCCAGAGAGTTACAGGTTTCTCTCTCCTGGTGTATGCCTTAAAAATGGAAGCACGTTTCAGTCATATTCCCACCGAGCCAAAAGTTATCTGCATGCTTTTCCTGTTCTGAATATGCCTTCTCATTGGAAGGAGGCAGCTGAGAGCTAATTTATCTGGAAACTTTGCTTTATTTGCATGGAGGGTGACTAAATCCATCGCGTTCCGTGCAGAGACACAACAAGACTATCTAATCTCTGGCAGAGACATCTGGAGAAAGGCAGGCTTAACTGCCAGGAGAGACAGCAGGGAACTTTCTCTGTGGACGTTTTCAAAAGGGACTGTAGCTTGTGTCTCGCAGATAAAAAAATTCCCAGATGTTATTCTTTCCCTTTCCTGCCTAAAGGAATCTTAAATAGCAGGATATCCACCTGAAATTTTGCCAGTTGAAAAAGCCATTGTGGGCTAGAGGGCGCAACGGTTTGACTTGGATGAAACCATCTATTTATGTTTTATTGGAGGGGGCAGGGAGAACACTAGCGATAAGAGCATATGGTTTGCAGGCAAAAAGTCCTAAATTAAGTCCCCGGTATCTTGCTGGCCAAAGTCTGAGAATATCGTCTCAACGCCGGTCAGAAGATGTTGAGGGAAAAAAACCTAGGCTTCTAGTTGGATTTCTTAGAAGCTTTAATTCCTTTCATTCATCACTCAGATGACCTCTAGCTACACAATCTACTGCACCAGCAAAAAAAGAAAGATTTCAGGGCAATGGCCAGCTTTCAAAGGAGGAACTTGGATAACTTTGATTGACTCATATTTACAACGTTTGCAGTGTCCCAGGATCATGCGATCACCTTTTGCGAAGCCAGATTCTCTTTAACAACCATGTTACTGACTTAACTGTAGTCAGTTGCTGAACAAGTGTGGCAAGAAAGGTCCTAAAATGGGGCAAAACCCACTTAATAACTGTCTTGCTTAGCAACAGAAATTGGGGGCTCAGTTGTGGCCGTAAGTCCAGGACTACCTGTATGCAAATTCCAGAAAACATGGATTCATTATCCTTTTAACAGCCCTGCTTTTCATAATGGCTGCCAGAGTATATAAAGTGGGGTGGGGACTCCTCCTCCTCCTCCTTCATGTTGATGGGCAAAGCTGGAATCCGGATACAGATAAGCAGGCCTTTGGGGCAACTCTTTTTAATGAAATCCTCAGCCTGTGGCTGTGACAGAGGAGGGAGTTGTTGCGTGTTCCACTGCTGCCATCTGCTGTTGGATCTTTCTAATACAGCTCCCATCAGATTTCTTATTTTTTTCCAAACAACAAAAAATAACATCACACCATCAATTCAGCCAACGAAAATGCACTAGGATGCCTAGGATGGCGGAACACAACAGTTGGCCAGATGGGGACAAAGAGCCAACCATGGCCACTATGGGCTATTCTCCAGAAGCCTTCTGCTACTGTCAAAGGAATGAAAGCAGCAAGAGCATGCAGTGGGTTACATCCTGAAAATGTGGGGATACTTTTCTGCCCTCCGCTCTTGTCTTCACCCTGTGGATGCTGTGGATTACCACCCTAGTCTACTGCTTAGAGGAGGGGTAGGGGAACCATGGCTCTTTTATGAGTTGTGGACTTCAATTCCCAGAATTCCTGGTTGGCTGGGAGTTGAAATCCACAAGTCATAAAAGGACTATGGTTCCTGTAGGGTTGGCAATCGGCAGCATCCACAGGGTGAAGACAAGAGCCTTCTTGCAAAATGGCCCTGATTTTATTTATTTATTTATTTATTTATTTTATTTGCGATTTATAACCCGCCCCCTCTCCCCACAGGGACTCGGGGCGGGTAACAACAGACAATATAAATCACAATATAAATAAACATTAAAA
>JAOYMU010000098.1:13592750-13604073 GCA_025802295.1 Psammodynastes pulverulentus
TTTCTTTCTTTCTTTCTTTCTTTCTTTCTTTCTTTCTTCCTTCCTTCCTTCCTTCCTTCCTTCCTTCCTCCCTTTCTCTCTCTCTCGCTTTCTCTCTCTCCCTCCATTCTTTCCTTCTCTTCCTTTTCTTTCTCTCTCTTTCTCCCCCTCCCTCCCCTGGAAATACAACATCACAGTCCGTATTCTTGCAACTTCCCACAGCCTTTCAAATATCTAGACAACTAAATTCAAAGTGCTGTTACCTAGCTGAGATTTGCTTATGTGGCGCTTTTTTAATCACTTACACCACAATCCCCAAACCACTTGTTCTAAAATCCTTCAGAATTCACAATGGGGCTGATTTGCACTTTGAAGGGCTTTGATAAGTGCAGCCTGAATAACTGGAGGCAGCATAACAATACTCTGTGGGACCACTCTAAATGCACGCTGCTAGTCTTTCCCAATTTGAAGAGATCACCTGCATGTATAACTACAGAGATCTGAGATGAACAGAACTTGCTTATCATCTGAAATCGGCTCTGACACAATAAAAACAGCCTTTTAAATTATTGTATATAAATACATTCATTAGCCAATAAGTGATGAATCCATAGGGGCTAATTAAACTGATAGGGAAATGAAAATTAGTATTTTTCTTTTTCAAGACTTCTGAGTACCAGAATTCAGAGTGGGGCGGCCTTCACTGGACAGCTTAGTTTAGCCCCCGACTTTTAGAAAAGTTTCCAGTACAAGTTAATGTGGTGCCACAATATGAGAAATTGTCTTCATTTCAGTGATTATTTCCCAACTATCTAACTTGAGATTTTGAAGATCTTAGATGGCACACATTAATGATGAGCCACAGTGGTGCAGTGGTGAGAATGCAGTACTGCAAGCTACTTCTGCTGCCTGCTGGCTGCCTGCAATTCGGCAGTTCGAATCTCAGCAGGCTCTAGGTTGACTCAGCCTTCCATCCTTCCGAGGTGAGTAAAATGAGGACCCAGATTGTTGGGGGCAATAGGCTGACTCTGTAAACCGCTTAGAGAGGGCTGTAAAGCACTATAAAGCGGTATATAAGTCTAGGTGCTAATGATATTGCTATTGCTATTTATTCCATTAAAACATTTGACGCTATAGAAGGTGAGAAGCTGCGCAGAGTCCCAGAATAATCATATCCCACCTATCATAGATGGGAATAAGAAGGAATTAGCCTGTTTAAAATGCAGAGAGGAGTGCAGGCCACCTCCCCCCACTACACTCAGAAAGCAAGAAAGGTTGAAAATCCATCCTTCTCTGCTTAACATGCTACCTTTTGCCTTCAACAGCACCTACCCACATTCCCAGGCCTTCAATCGTACCAGCAACCCCCACCCCTACCCTGCTAGATTAAATGGCAACACCCAGACATTATAGCCATCCACTTCGTGTGGTCACAAAAGGGAAGTCAGCTGATCTTCTGGTCAGCTGAATGGCCTTCAAGGGTTCAAATAGAAGTCAGTCTCTCCCAGGCATTTATACTCCTGAGTCATGAAGCTGCAGCATTCCTGCAGCCCAAGACTTCAGGGTTAGAAGAGTTGTAAGCCAGAAACAGCATAGAGGAGGCAACTGGTTCTCCAACCTAGTTGGAGGTGAGACTGTACTAAGGACCTTTTACATACACAACCGTGGGTACTACCATCAAAGCTTTGGCTCATCCTCACTCCTGCCCTAGAAAAGGCTGGGCTTCTTAATAACAGGCATTCCCAACCTAGCTGATACTGAACCATATCATCATATCCATGTTGTTAGTGACTGTAAGAGCTCTGGTCCAATAACTCTGGACGCTGGTAGAAAGTTGGAGACGACCAATATAATCTGTAAGTTCCTTGGAGGCAAAGCAGAGAACCTATAGCATGACCAACTAAAGGAGGATTGCAGAAGATAAGATTTCTGACCTGGCCTTTCAAACCATCGATTTCTGACTGTATCCGGGTTATCATTCGGCTCAGTTCATTGATTTCATTCTTGGTGCTGCGGAGGTCATCCCCGTGCTTGCCTGCCACAGTCTGCAGCTCTTCATACTAAAGAGAGGAGATTAAAAGGGACAAGAGATGTGATGACAGGAAGACCACAGGAGCAAAGAAGTGGTTGCAAAGACTACAGTTCTTTTATTTTTACACACACACACTTACACACACACACACAGGTCTCAACCACATCAACAAAGTGGTCCACAGGACAGTATTAATTCCTGGAATTAACTCCTTAATTCCAATTAAGAAGATCTAAATTTCAATCTGTCTAGATTACTTGCAGGCAGGCAGAGGAAATTGGAGAACTCCCTGACTGGGATCACACATACTCTAAACTCTGATTTATTTTAAGCACAGTCTGCTGTATAAACCACAGTCTTGCTTTGCATACCTCACTGAATCATAATCCATGCTTTATAAGTCACAATTAGTTAAGATATCAAAATCAAACAAGCCACATTGTAGTTCTAGGTACCTAAAGCTATCATGTGGCTTGTTTGGTTTTGATATTCATTCTCCAATAATCCCATCTGAGCCAAGGAGTAAGTGCAAAAGTTAATCTCTGAGGAAAGTGTCTAGTTATCTATCCTCCATTTCCAACAGCTGGTCTATTGAAGCTGCCATGAGTGTCTGAGTAACAACCTGAAAAATGCATCATAAACTGAGAAATGCATCATAAAACTCACGTGAACCACAAATATTACTTGGATAACCTCAGGCAAGTAATTATCTCAATCAACTTCTCTATTTGCAATGAAAATAATAATCTAGGGATTCCATCATTAGCATATTAGTGCTATTAGTATACTGTCCAAGTTATAATACTGGATACCAAACAACAGGTTTTTTTCTCCCAACCTCAACTCACATAGTAAGCTTCAACACTGACCAGCATGCCATAACAGGCCACCAGGGGGAAATGGAGGCCACAACTGAATTTGAGTCAGTAAGTGAAATGATCTGATGATATTTTCCATTCAAACCAATTAAACTGATTTTGCTAAAAAGGAATTCCAAAACTGTAGGGTTGATGCTTGTGTTTTTACTTTGTTTTTAACTTTTTTCTGTTCAATCAGATTGTCTGGACAAGTCCCTGCAGGTTATTTTGGAAAGTTTTTTTTTTCCAGAAATGGCTTTGTGCCCAAGACAGAACTGGAACTTAGTCCTGGACTAGGAGAACCATACCACTAATGTTCTGATATCTCAGGGGCTGCCACAAAGAAGAGGGAGTCAACCTATTCTCCAAAGAACCTGAAGGCAGAACAAGACGCAACGGGTAGAGACTAATCAAGAAGAGAAGCAACCTAGAACTAAGGAGAAATTTCCTGACAATTAGAACAATTAGTGCAACAACTTGCCTCCAGAAGTTGTGAATGCTGCAATACTGGAAGTTTTTAAGAAGAGACTGGACAACTATTTATCTGAAATAGTGTAAGATTTCCTGTCTGAGCAGGAGGTTGGACTAGAAGACCTCCAAGATATTCTCACTCTCTCTCTCTCTTTTTTTTTTTTTTACATTTACTATTAACTACCTCTAAACATCTCTCCTTTCTTTCTGGTTATTGTTTTCAATTGTTTTTAACACTGTACGCTAGCCAGAGTTATCATGGAATCGGGCAGCTTTAGACATTTGAACAAACCAATCCATCGATAAAATAAAGAGTTATTGCACTACTGGGATTCTCCAGACTTTCCCGTAAAAAGGCCAATATTTTCAACAGATTAAAAATAGTTGCTCTGCAAAGAAAGGCGATGGAGATGAGCAAAAGACTCTGGAAGACAGTGTGGACGATGATGCTCTCTCGTCGCTGCATGAAGCGTCGATTCCTTCCTTCTGTGAAATGAGTTGTCCCCAATTCCTAGCATGAGCGAAGGTGCTGTAGCTCTTTGTTGGGAATTAATTTTTCACCAGGTATGGTCAAAGGAGAGCCAGGAGTCAGCATGGAGCTCACCTTGATCTGGTACATCCTCTCTGCCTCAGCCCGGCTCCTGTTAGCAACTTCTTCATACTGAGCCCTGACTTCAGCAATGATGCCTTCCAAGTCCAGGCTGCGGTTGTTGTCCATGGACAGGATCACAGAGGTGTCACTGATTTGAGACTGCAGGACACGCAGCTCCTGTATCAAAAAGGTAACATTTAGAATTATCCAGAATCAAAGAGGAGGCAACCCCCAGGGAACCGTGAGGCGAGGATTCAAATCTTTCCTATTCATTCCTCTACTGGCAAGAAACTTCTTATTCAACAGGTGAAGTCTCAAAACTAATGGCACAACTAGTTACAATCAGGGATCCCCAATCTCCCGGTCTGTGGACCGACTCAGGACCACGCCATGCCAGCAACCGGGCCGCGCAAACAAGCGAAGCCCCATCCACAGGCTGCAGGCAGCACAAAAAACCAAGCCCCCTCCAATCCATGGAAAAACCTCTTTGTATGGAACTAGTCCCTGGTGCCCGAAAGGCTGGGGGCTGCTGAATTAAATGATAGTTAAAGAGAAAACTTATTACAGGCCGAGTGTTGCCAACCTTGCTAAACTGGAGTCTCTGGGGAAGCTTTCAGTAAAAAAATGTATTTGTTTCCTAGCAAAGCAAACGAAACCTAACTGCACTTTGCGAGGGACTTCCTCATTAAAGCTGAATGTAGTCTCCAAATTTTTGCAGCCTCAAAGCCATTTCCAACCATAGCTGCCACAACCTGACAGGACCTTTTTCTGTCCCGTTTGCATGGAAGGAAAAACCACATTTAATATAGGTCATAAAATAGGCTAAACATAACGTATAAAAGAAAGTTTCTGTCTTCCCTACCAGCTCTATTTTTTTTGCATCACCATCCCTCTTCCCTGCAGCCTTTTTCCCATACAAACATTAACTTGGGTCCCCAGCCACCCAAAGTTCCCCCTTGTAATAAAATAGCAAGCAACTTACTACACGATTCTCATATTTCATGCAGAAATGGAAACTACATCAGAATGTCACTGTGTAGAAAGGCAAACTATAACTAAATACGTAAGAATATAACCTTGTTTGGGACTTTTCACGAGGCTTTGACGCAATAAGAGTCTTGGTGCAGCCTCTTATTAGCTTCCCAACCCTATTAATTAGCCAAAGGAGTCATTGAAATTAGCTGCAGTGGCCAGTCTTGGCTATTTCGGTATGTAAAAAGGGAACATAGTTGCCCTTTGGTCATCTGATCAGACACCACAGTTCCTTGGCCTGCCCATGTCTTCAAAAAGGATACATTTAAGAAAGCCATTCTAAAAGCCGTTCCTCATGCAATTAAATCCACTATTTACCTCATCATAAAGCTGCCTCAGGAAGTTGATCTCGTCTGTCAGACATTCCAGGCGGGATTCCAATTCAACCTTGTTCATATAAGCCTCATCCACATCCTGAGGGAAGAGTGCACCATTATAGGTAAAGACTCATACACAAAATCTCAAAATGGTGATAATTAACCAAGAAACATGATCAGCCTGCCACTTACCTTCTTCAGAAGGACAAATTCATTCTCCTTTTCAGTACGGTGGTTGATTTCATCTTCATACCTGCAGGGGCAAAGGAAGTTAAGTGGTTATTATTACGTGGAATTTGGACCACGGCTAAGCACTGTGTGCTAGGATCACCATTAGAAATATGTAAAGATAGCGATGCATCTGACCATGTGCAAAGTGCTGCATCCCCTGATTAATCACTACCAAAATATAGATGCTGGGAGTTAAAAGTGGAAGGCCCCAAATTAAAAGATTATCATGGTTTTAAAAGGTTATTTACAATTAACTTTGTTTTTGAATATTTTAGTTAGAAAGGCAGGATAAGGTAGATCAAGAATGCATACGACTGTATTTGTACTTTTTGAGTAACTTTTTGTGGTCCCCATTATTTAACATTATGAACATTTCCTTTCCATTGGTAATAATTATCTATTTATGCATCATGTTAAAAATCCTCATGAAAAACATGGCAGCTGCACAGTAAATTCATAGTTTAAAGTGATTTGCATTATTTGGACAGATGTCAAACTGTACAGCAGCAATACACTCAAGAAACCCAGAGAATTCCTGGAATGGTAGCCTTACTATTCAAACCAGCAGACTTTTGCTGAAGTTTTTGATATAGTGTCCATATCCCTCTTAGGATGCCTTTCAGGCTCTTGTCTTGCAGTATTTTTAAATTTCTATTTACATTGTTTTAATTTTTAAAAAATGTACATATGAAAAACTGGCATTCTGCAAAGCAACTTGTCAATCACTAGCATTACAGTAACTGTATTTGCAGAAATGCCTTTGGAGCCCAAAAGGAACCCCAGAATATAAAAAATGTAAAATGGCTGAAAGACATTACGTAAGAATTGGACCTACCAGTCCCTCCCCCCAAAAAATCCACAACAAACCAGCTGTTAGAGCATTAGTAGAGGTAGAGGCTGACTCAGATCAGCTTAGAGATACTTTCATGATATTTGCTTTCTGGCTACAATCCTTGAAGTGGGCACACATTACAGGTAGTCCTCAGGCTACAATGGCAATTGGGATCGGGAACTCCATTGCTAAGCAATGCAGTTGGTGAAACACAATGTCAGACATTATGAGGATCTCGCATGTGTGACTTCCTGCTGGCTTTCCCATTGGGAAGCCAGCAGGGAACATTGGAAATTGAAATAATATGTCTGTGACTTGCTGCAACAAGCTGGGGGTTCCAAGGATGAGTCTCCCTCATACAGCATCATAGCTATAGAATTGTCATTAACAAATGGTTATAACCCAAGGACCATCTGGCAGAGTCAAAATGCATCCACCTTCAGCTACTTTTTGTCTGCTCAGACATCCCTCAGCCCACCTTTATGAAGAAGAGAGTGAAACCTACAGACCGCAAATTTAACTATTCATATGACTTCATGTGAAACACTTCCGGAACTGGGAAAGTTGAAGCAAGAATGTGCCATAGCCAAGGACAATTGATTTGGGTACAAACTCAAGATACCACAGATTCTGCCTCTTTCTTAACTCTCCCACTACTGGATGTGAAATTTCAGGGTGTAAAACCAAAAATATATACAGGCAAGAGGTCATTTTCACCAGCCTTTTTTCCCATGCTCAAACATCCACTTTCTCCAATCCTATCTTGTTAGCTCTCTATTTCTGCAAGGGGTACAACCAAGAGAATACAGGCGTAACATTTATTTTGAAAATGCCTAAGAAAGAAGAGATGTACACGATGACTCTTTGGAAAAGATATAAGATCCCAAATTATTGCCATCCAACTCTTCCTCTTTATTTAGAAAAAGATTCCCTTGAGTTTTCAGGCATCGCATTCCTGTCCAGTTCCCAATCTCAGAAATATTTGGAAAGCTGGAAATTCTTAAAGACAACAACATCCCATTCCCTCCATTGTAAAATAGTCTCATCCAACCTGGCATTCCAGCCCAGAGGTATCCCTGGAGTTGCAGCACCAGCCTGCCAGGGAAGTTGTAAATATTGTAAAAGCAATAGGGAAGTACAACATACTAACAATGCGGCTTGTCCTCAATGTCTCTGCCTCCATTAAAAACAGACACTTGCCAAACAAGTTAGGTAATTTTCCCATTAGCGCTTTGTCGTAACAGCAATCTTGCTTGGTACAAAGCAGACACCCAGTTGTGTGATGAAGAGGGTGTGCTACCACATAGAGGAATAGGACTGAACAATTCTCCTGGCAATGTCTTCCCATCCTCAAACTTCCTCAAACACTTCAAAAGAAAGCTTATTTGTGTTTTGGTTTACCACTTCCCTTTTTCTGGAAATAATCCCTGCCCAGCCTTCTGGTTCGATTCCTTTGTTTAGCATGGTTTTGAGAAATAAATCCTTAACGTCGTTATCCTTCTGTCTGCGGAGCTTTATATTTTTATATTACACCAAATAAATGTGTATAGAGTTACTTGGTTGACACAGGTCAAGATTGAGAGACTGGGGGCTACAATAACAGTGCAAAATCAAACACAAGGATAGCAAAACCCAAAAGAAGACAACCCGGTGGGGGGCCAGGTTTTGGGTTTTGCTATCCTTGTGTTTGATTTGCTATCCTTGTGTTTGCTGCTGGGGGGCAGCATCCATTAACAATTTTAAGGTGTGGCAGGGATTTTAAAAAATAGTTTGGGTAAACTAAGCCATCACAGCAGAATGAAGGATTGCTGTGGCATTTCCATAGGTCTAAGCATAACATGGGTGGTAAAACTACCGACATACCCAGAGCAATGGAAGCAGCCTCGACATGTCCAGACCCAACATACCCAGAACAATGGAACCAGAAGGACCCCACTCACTTGTTCTTGAATTCTTCCACCAGGCCTTGCATGTTTCCCAACTCAGCACCCAGCCTTGCCCTCTCTTGACCCAAGTTTTCCAGCTGCCGGCGTACGTTGTTGATGTAGGCCTCAAACATACTGTCCATGTTGCTCCGTGTAGTCTTCTGATTCTGCAAGAGGCTCCATTTGGTTTCCAGCATCTTGTTCTGCTGTTCTAGGAAGCGAACCTGAGAGGGGAGGGAGAACAGACTAGGAGGTAAATTACTGATAGTTCAGCAGCCACCCACACAGCTCTGCAGCTCTTCAGATGGGCAACCCCATTTATCCCTTTCATCAGAGGTTAAATTGGTATTTCTCTGGCATAAGGTAAGCCATATTCTATGGGCATAAGGTAGGCCATCACCCCAGTCAGAAAAGGTTTACACCAAATTGCAAAACTGTAGTTCCTGCTATAAGCAAATTGATTCATCAGGCCTTCCCAAACGTAGCACACTATTAAGTGCTATTCAATTACCAGAACCATCCGAGAATAAAAGATATACATACTAAGGAATATGCCTCTTGGCGCAATGCATAATTTATTTCTTTATGGTGCTTCCTGGATCCCCAAATGGAATCTATAGTGGTTGAGGAAATGTATCTGCTACAGGTTACTTTCTGGATTTCAGTTTATGCCAGGTTTTATTTTAGGTTAAAAGGATACAATCTGAAACCCTACAGTTATAGGTAGCCTTTAGTGTGACTGCCATTCACCCCAGGATATTTTGGGAAGTTGGCACTAGACTAGACTGTAAAGTTTAACATAAACAGAAAATTATTCCCAAGGAGCAATCATATTATTTACCTGATTTTAATTTGACTTAATTAAATTTAGTTCTATCCCAATCTCTTCTGCTTTCTGTAATGTGAGCCACTGCATCCACAAAGAAATCAAATGTGGCCTCAAATGAAAAGATCTGATTTATTTTAAACTTTAAATAACTGGAAAGCCAGACCCAAGGGGGAAAAAAGACAGCTAAAAATTGTAGCAGCTCTTGTTCAGCTTGGGCTAATGAAAGCGCAAGCAAATAATAAAAATAACTCCGTAATTTCACTTTAATATCACATGTAGCAGAAGAGTCATGAAAAACATTTTACATCACACACTTCTCTGCTTATTCTGACAATAATAGTCTGTCTCAATGCGATATTCCTCCATTGCATCATTCTCATTAGCTAAGGAAGATGGAAATTCATAGTCCAATAGTTCTAAAGTGTCCCAGATTTGGAAAAATCAGCAAAACTGGAATCTGAATCTTATATAGCTAATTGCAGGAGCAAACTTCAGTTTAGTGTGTTTGCTACAATCAAACACACTAAAGTGAAGTTTGCTACAACCAAACTTCAGTTTAGTGTGTTTGGTTGTGCCGCCCTGCAAGCTTGACAATTCCCAGGTTCTCTGTGTATTAAGCCTGCTCTGAATAAAAGGACAGCAAACAGATTTCTTTTTTCCAAAAATGCAAAGTGAACAAGTGCATGGCTCCTTTTGGGCTTAAGGTGCACTGATCTTTCACTGGCCCAAGGCCAAATGCTGCACTTCAAAGTATAGGAGAGGCAAGAGCAAAAGTTAAAGTCTGATTTAATTTGAATTAGACCCAATTAATTTGATTACTTCTCTCGGGCCTACAATAACTTTTTCCCCCTCCACTCATTACAAATTACAATTCAAAAGCACTCTGGAGGCCACACCCAAAGCTTGGGGAGTGCATCTCTGGTCTGGACACATATTTAAGGGATTACAGACCTGAAAACCACTATTACAGGAACAATATTTAATTTTTGAAAACACAGTCCCAGCATGTCAAAGGTCAAAAACAGTTTGAGGCAGAAGGGTCTTAAAAAGTCTCTTGTCACCCTGCCTTGATTCAACATATTTTATCTGAGCCATGACAAAGGCAAAAGAGGAAGCACAGGTGATGGAGAGTCAGCATCTAATGTGAAGCATGGGTTAGCCAAGATTTAAACTCAGAACCTGTTTTTAATGGCTGAACGCACTTAGCAATTCAGAAGATTACTGAAGACGCAGATGCTTTAGTGATGGAGTAACTGCAGCTTGACAGTCTTGTGAGGAGTTCACACACTAATGAAAGACGGGGCATTTATTATAAAAACATAAACACAGCTTTGGATGAACCATTTTGCCTTAGGGAAGGGGAACAGTGGGAAGCGAAGCTGTAAGAGAACCAGAAGAGGAACAGGCTGAGAATAGACACACTGGGGACTAGAGTTATGTTAGAAAAACTGATTTTCTATTCATCTGGGTGGTCATCCCAAATGCTGCCATTTTCCCTTCCCCTCAAAAACATTTTTGGTTTCTCCTTTCTTTCAGATGGTCCCCCACCAGAAAGTTTTAGGCTGGTTTCTGACTGAAGAAAAGGGGTACAAAACTGCTTTGACAAACTCAAGACGATTTACAAACGTTAGGAAAAACTATTTGTGTATTAAAAAGTGCACTTCTCAAAAGCAACCAGCTCAGTTCAGCCCTATTGCTTTAGGGTGCGTGGCGAGAATGCTAGGGGGTCGCTCAGGAAAATCCACTTTTCTCCAAAGATTCCAGACCTCTGTTGATGCAGCATTCTGGCAATAACAAGAGCAGAAGGTGTGGTCTGCTCTCACCTCATCATATGCTGCCTGATAGAGGTGTTCAGGAAACACCTGAAGCTGCAGCACCTGTCTGATTTATTATGAGCCAAACTAATTAGAGAATTGCTGTTGGTTTCACACATCTAGTCAACCAATCTCTTCGTGCATCCTGTTTCCAATTTCTTTTTAAAAAAAAAAAATACACGGAGGCTTCCAACTGGGAGGTTCATATCTGGAATTCCTTGGGTGTTCAAGGAACATGGGTTCAAAATAGGCAGTGCAAGCTTTGGAGAAACCTCACCCATGAAAGCAGCTGGTAGCCGCATGGAGGGAACTCTGCAGAAAGCCAGCCACTCAACTGAGAACCTTCCCATTTGTACTCTAAAGCAGGGGTCTCCAACCTTGGCAACTTTACGACTTGTGGACTTCAACTCCC
>JAOYMU010000098.1:13720927-13735807 GCA_025802295.1 Psammodynastes pulverulentus
TCCAGAATTGAACGGGGGGCTTCCGGTTAGGACCTTTGTGGCTCTTTGAGTGTTTAAGGTTGCCGACCCCTGGTCTAATTTATATGGCTTCCCATCTCACATAAACTGACTCTGGGCACTTTAGAATAAAGCCGACAAGTTGCAGGTTTTGCTTGGAAATATCCATGTCCAAGAATGCAGTGAATATCTATTAGAAGTGCCTGTCAAGTGCCTGTCAAGACATGACAGGGACAAGAGAAGCCCTGGTTGTAGTTTTTAAGTGATGCCAATAAACTAACTCAGCAGTTTTTTTGCCTATTACTGTTCACATTATGTTGTTTTGTCATGCCATGCCGGACTTTTTATTGTTTTAGCACTGGGATTATTAGATTCTGCTTCCATTGTTCCTCCTTTCACAATGGCTGGAAGAAGACCGACCTTACAAACATTTTGTTCAAAATAATTTTTTGGTTGCAACAACAGGACAGCATGCTTCAGTTTGAATGGCATTTATGCCTCGGCTCTGGTTAAGAGGACTTACAATTTCCTGTCTGAAATATGAAACTGGATGAATTAGATATGCCTCTTCCCAACGTTGTGGGTCATTTCGCCTTCTTCCTGCAGATAGGGATGATCGCTCTTTTGGCAGAGACCGTGATCGCAATCGGGATTCAGAAAGATTCGAGACTGACTGGAGGGCACGTCCCGCTACAGATAACTTTGATGATTATCCTCCTCGCAGAGGCGAGGATAGCTTTGGAGACAGTGAGTTCTTTGATTTCCTCCTAATTTCCTGCAGGAATCTGAAATATTGTTACCCTGAGCTGTTAGCAGATATATTATCAGGTTGCAGACAATATTACATGTTTTTTGTAAGAGGGCCCTGCTGGATTGGCCCATCTAGTTCAGTCTGTTTTTACAGTGGCCAACCAACTGCACAAGGAAGCCAACTAGTCCCTCTCAGATGGCCTTCAGTGTCAGTCACGCCTTTAGTCATTTTTTAACAGTACTTATTTAATGCGTATGCTGCCACGTACTGCAACTTTTGACAGCTCAACATGCAGCAAAAGGTTCAAGGTAAAAATTAAAATTGAGTTAAATTAAAATTGCATCGTACACCCCTAACTTCTGGAAGGCTATTAATTTGGATGCAGTCTCGCTTCCCAGGAGAGGCCATTCCAGAGGACAGAGGACCATCTCACGAGAGGCTGCATCTCCATACCTTACACCTGCTTCACTTCCCAGAAACGAAGCACCATTAACAGTTTGTCTAGGAGAGGCTAACATACCATTTTATAATAAGGAGGTTAAAAACAATACCAAAAGGCCAATTAATTACAGTTATGATTACAATAACAGAAGCCTCTAGGGGTCAGGACTCATAACCATTTCCTGTTCAAGATTGTCTGGAAAAGCCATGTGTTAATAGTCTTTCTAAAGCTTCCCAGGTATGGCTCAGGCTAATTTTAGGATGTATGGTGTTTCAAAGAGGGTGCTAATAAGAAAACTCATTTCCAAAGCTGTTGAAGATGACAACCTTTAAGAGAAAGAGCCCTGAAGAATACACCTTTGTTTGATTTGTATCTCTCCTTTATTATTTTTACAAATAATTCAAGGCAGCAAACATATCCAACACATTTTCCTCCTACTATTTTCCCTACTACAACAATCCTGTGAGATGAGTTGGGCTGAGAGAGAGTGACTGGTCCAAGGTCACACAGCTGGCTTTCGTGGATACAGTGGGTCTCCTGCTTTCCAGTCTGATGCTTTAGCCAGTAGACCAAATTGACTCTCAGTTGTTAGATCTGATTGGATAGGCAGAAACTATTAAGAGGAGGCAGTTCTGTAGATATTCAGGTCCTAAGCTATCAAGGCCTTTGAGGTGACAGTGAGCATCATAAGTTATACCTAAAAAAGAACTAGCAACAAGTGCAGCTCTCTATAAACGGTTTACAGAGTGTGTATATTTTCCGCAATAATCTGAGTCCCCATTTTACCAACCTCGGAAGGATGGAAGGCTGAGGCAATTTTGAGCCGGTCAGGATCGAAGGAATTGAACTCCTGACAGTGTGAGCAGAGTTAGTTCACCGCTGCGCCACTACAGCTCTTATATTGGGTATGATGGGCAGCAGTTTACTTTCTGGTGACTTATTTTATCATGCCCTCCAAAGTAGCATTTTGCAAGAGTACCTATAACATATACTTAGATTTCCAAATACATCCAGTTGCACAAGTTTGAGGAAATCTGATAAGCAACATAATACAGGTCGTCCTTGAGTTCCAACTACAACTGAGGCTGAAATTTCCATCATAAATGTGGTATTAAAAGATGTGATTGCAATCCTTACACCCCTTGTTGCCATCATTAATCATGTCCTACCAGTTGCTAACCAATGACCCACCCGGATTGCCTGTCTTTCATCTCTTCCCCCCCCCCTCCCCATTCTTCACCCTGCCTTGTGGGGCAGTAAACAACCCTAGAACTGTGTGGCTTGGCTTGGGGGCTTCTTGGCATGCCACAACTTGAGCTGTAAGAAGCCCCTGAGCTATAGCATTCAGCCAGCCCAACAATGTAAACCAGCAGCTGCCCTGCCCAGCCCAGCACTACAAAAAGCCACAGCCACCCCAGCCCAGTACTTTAGCAAGGCACCTGCTGGCCACATGATGCTTTCTTCCCAAGGTCTCTTGAGGGAACAACCACTGCATGCGATCCCAGGAGGGAGGCCTCTTGCAACCAGCAGCTGTCTCCAGAGTGGTCAGGCTGGGCATGCTTGATAGAGCATGCCCAGCAAGAAGACGAGGAAGGTCAGCTGAGGAGCAGAAGGACAGGGAGCCAAAAAGGCAGAGATGTGGGGGTAGAGATAGGCGGGTGGGTGAATTTAATTGTAAATGCAGGGAGACTGCCAAATGTCTGAATTTTGATTAGTCTAGTTTAGTCCAGTGGTTAAGGCACCAGGATAGAAAATTGGGAGACTGTGAGTTCAAGTCCTACCTTAGCCATTAAAGCCAGGGAGTCAGCTGGGTGACTTTGGACTAGTCATACACTCTCAGCCCAACCCACCTCATAGGTTGTTGTAGGAAAATAGAAGGAGGAAGGTACTGTATGTTGAATAAGTTCACTGCATTGTGTTATTTGCAAAAAATAAAACGTGCGGATAAAATAAATACCCATGTGAAAGCAATGTAGGAAAGCTAAATAATACAACTTAATGGGCCTGATCAAGACTGCTTTGTATACTATATACAGCAATGAAAAGCCTGGTGAGGGACTACCCCCTAATTTGAATTCTTTTTTTCCAGGGTATATGATAAAATGTAGTCATTTGATGGAAACAAGCCAAATCCTTGGTATATGCAGTGCTTTCAAATGCAAGTGCTTTTCCCGCTGGACAAAATGAAAACAGTATTGTTTCTCATGAAAGTGCTGAACACTCAGATTACAAAAATCAGCTGTGAGCTTCCAATCTCCCAAAGTTTATGAAAATGGCAAAATCCCTTTCATCAAATTTTTGCATTAATTTTAATCATGCTGATTTTAATTATGCATTTTAATTGTACTTTTATTATGTTCTATATTTTGTATTTTGCTCAGCTCCATCCAGTCACCCGAACTCCCTTAAGGGAGTACAGGGTCGTAAAAAGGGAGTTTCATTTTAATTGTTACAAGTGGCCTTGATGAGTGTATTGTATAAACACAATGCCGGGACATAAAATTTAACGCATAAAGAAGCAATCCTTGATGGAGCCTAAAACCTGCCGCCTTACCACTCATTATGTTGGATGCTTTTATGAAAGTAATTGCTCAGCATTTCTTTTGTGTAAAATTAAATACGTTTTCTTTTCTCTCTTAGGGTATCGGGACCGTGATCGCTATGATTCAGACCGGTACCGTGATAGTGGTGCCCGAAGAGATACGGATCGCTTTGGAGGCCGAGACCGTTATGATGACCGTAGAGACTATGACAGGGGAGGTACTGTAGCTGGCTGATTTCATTCTGGGGGTTGGCACCTTGATTTTCATACAACTGTATCTGTGTTGCTTTTGCATTCCTGTATGCTCCTTCATTGCTCTGGCACAAAATAATTCAGATTTATCCTAATTTATCATAGGGGACTTCAAAGGCATTTCTCCGTTGAAAATGAGCCTAATTGGAGTTTGGATGTGAGATGCAGGGAAGTGTTAAGGAGAAAATAAGATCTCAGAAGCAATCATTCGTTGCTCTGGAGTTGAAAAGAGCCATACTTAGTTTGAAAAATACTACCTACTGTACATGATGAGTCTTGCTCGTTCCTGCACAATAGTATCTTGTCACACTGTCTCATCTGTTGTTCTGTTGGTTAGGGATATATAAGATTTAAAAGTAAATAAGAGATAATTACTTCTGGGTCCTGATTCTTTCCTAGCTTCTGGTGATGGTAGGACTATTGGTTTGTCTCAAGCTTGAGCGATTCAGTATGTGAAGTTAAATACAGCTCTATGGGTCTGTTTGATTGTTGATGAAAGAAGCACAGCTGACTGGATTTACACAAAATCAAATAACCCCCATTATGGCTTAGCATGATTGTAAGAATCTGGTAAATGTGGGAAATGTGATATGCAAGTTCTAGCTAGCTAACTTTTCAGTTGTTGTTAGCTGAACTATCTAGCCCTTTTACACTGTTTTCCTCTTAGCTTTGCACTGCTTTCCTGAGATGCATCTTTGAGTGTGTATAAAATCCTCTTCAACCCTTAATCATTACTATCCAGGTCTGGCTATGTGAAGCTTCATCAGGACTTTAGAAGGATGTGCTTTTAATGGGAATTATTTTCTTGATCTAGGTTTCCTGAGATGGCCATGTTATGCTTTTTTCTCAAGGCATTTTACAGAGGAATCACTATGCTAATGTTGGTGCAGCAAATTGCATGACGTATCTTGTGAAAACTTTAAATGAATGTTATTTCTTAAGCTTTTTGTCATCTGCTATAACGCATTTCATATTGTGCAAGAAAGAACTGCTGGGATAACTTTGTTCCTGTGCAGGTTTCGACTCGAGGTCAGGCAGTGGCAGAAGAGCCTTTGGCAGTGGGTACCGCCGGGACGATGATTTCAGGGGTGGCGGTGACCGCTATGAGGACCGTTACGAGAGGCGGGATGATCGAATGGATAGGTGGAGCAGCAGCTCGCGGGATGACTATTACAGGGATGACAGCCGGCGGGATGAGAGAGGTAGGCCTGACCCTTTTTCATAGTATCAAGAAAGGAAAGCTGAGTCTTTGTTGTTGCTGTAATCCAGGGGTGTCAAACTCGCGTCGTCACGTAATGTATCGCAACTTTTTCCCCCTTCGCTAAACCGGGCGTGGGCGTGGCCAGCGCATGACGTATCCGGCCTGTGGGCCGCGAGTTTGACAGCCCTGCTGTCATTAGTTCTGTTGTCCCATACTTTGATCTCACTTAGCCATGGAAGAACCCATCTGGAATTATTGTCTATGGAGATTCTCAGTCATCCAGGTCACGGCTGTCCCAAAGGTGCCTTTTTAAGAGGCAACTGGACTTTATGATTTTTCTTTGAAAACGTTTCGCTTCTCATCCAAGAGCTGAAGAAGCTTCTTGGATTAGAAGCGAAGCATCTTCAAAGAAAAATAAGAAAATGCACCTTTTGGGACATCTGGAATTGAGTTTCCACCCAAGCAGTCCTTTTTTTCTCCTACCCATATCCCTCTATGTTCTAGTATGCTGACCTCAAAACACAGTAGTGTTATGTGGGTGGGGGGACTCTTTTGCAGAAAGATTGTCTTTTGATTCTTGGTAGTTTTCTGTGGCCTCCAGTTTCAACTAATAGTTTAGGTAAGCAAGCCGTATGAAGTTTCATGATGAGTCTTACGCTGTTGTATTTTCCTCAACCTGAAGCTAGCTCGTCAGGATTTATTGTGTCTTTGTGTGTGGTGTGTGTGTGTGCACATGTATGCGTACCATTAATTTCTCCCAATTTTATTTTACTTTCCCCTTCCCCCTCTTAGGTTCTACTCAGAGGCCCAAACTGAATTTGAAGCCCCGGAGTACTCCCAAGGAAGAAGATACATCTGTAGCCCCTGCGAGTCAGTCTAGCCGCGCAGCTTCTATCTTTGGAGGAGCCAAGCCTGTGGACACTGCTGCCAGAGAGCGTGAAGTAGAAGAAAGGCTACAGAAGGAGCAAGAGAAGTTGCAGCGCCAACTGGAAGACGATAAGCCCAGGCTAGACAGGCGGCCCCGGGAACGGTGAGCAGCAGAAGGCTCTCTTCTCTGCAGAGGAAAATGGTAGTTTTCAGAAAGGAAGCCTCCGCCATTCAAACTTGGGATGACCAATCTTGCAAACAGTACTCCATCTCTGTAGGTAGTCCTCGACTTACAACCATACTTGAGCCCAGGACTTCTGTTGCTAAGCGAGACAGTTGTTCAGTGAGCTTTGCCCCATTTTACGACCTTTCTTGCCACTTGCGTTAAGTAAGTCACTGCAGTCGTTAAGTTGGTAACACGGTTGTTAAGTGAATCTGGCTTCCCCATTGACTTTGCTTGTCAGAAGGTCACAAAAAGGAATCGTGGGATCACCGGACACTGCAAGTGTCATAAATATGAACCCGTTGCCAAGAGTCCGAATTTTGATCATGTGACCATGGGCATTCTGTAACAGTCATAAATGTGAAAAATGGTCATAAGCAACTTTTCTCAATGATGATGTAACTTCAAATGGTCATTAAACAAACTTGTAAGTCAAGGAGTACCTGTATTCATCTGCACTTGGTCAAACGCTGCCAAATATATGTGTATCCTGAACAGCCCCATGTCTTTAACTTGCCTTGAAAAATGATTTGCTGTGTGATAGGCATCACTATCTTAGCCGCCTTGGGGGGAACGGGGTGTAGTTTTGTAACAGTGTCCTAAAAGTTCACCCTCACTTAGTTGGTGATTTTATTCCTCCGTATGTACTCTTAGGCACCCCAGCTGGCGTAGTGAAGAAAATCAAGAGCGGTCAAGGACAGGAAGCGAATCTTCACAGACTGGCAGCACAACCCCTTCTGTGGGGACTGGCCCAACAGGAAGAAGTAAGTTGTCAAGATATTAGCGGGTCCTGAGGTAAACTTTTTTCTTGCTGGAAAGCCCTCTTAAATTGTTCCAACTTTAGCCAGTCCTGCCATGGGTATATCTGAGGTTGAGATTCAGTTGAATGTATTATAAATATGTGCATCCAGGTTTGGAAACTTATGGATTATTTGAATGGGGAAAGTCCATCAAAAGATAGGGTTTGTGTGGTGTAAATCTTTACTGTTAGTTCTCTTACTACTTTTTGTTCAGGATACCGCTGTGTGTATTGAGTGCTTCAGCCATGGAAATATCTCCTGAAGGATTTCTTGTAAACTTGTTTTTGCTTACACTCTTCCCCCAAAGCTTGGAAATTAAGCTGAATCTACCGTAGTATACATTTCTTCAAAGTTCTGGGGATAAATGTCCCAAAGGTACTTTTTCAAGAAGCAGCTGGACTTTCTGATTTTTCTTTGAAGACATTTCACTTCTCATCCAAGAAGCTTCTTCAGCTCTGACTGGATGGTGGAGAATGGCAGGATTTATACTCCTTGCAGACAGCTGGTCATTGGCATGCATTCTTTTAGAGAGAGTCATTAACAACAATTGTGTCACCAGGGTTATCTTGAGTGGTGCAAATGCGTGTGGAGCCTTCTTGGAACTGTTAAAAGGACTGTGTTGTAGACTGGAGATAGATGATGTCGTATCTCCCCTCCCGTATTGAGAGAGGGCTGAGATAAGTTAACTCATTTGTGATCCATCTCTGATTTTAAATGGAAATTCTCAACATAATCAAGAAACGTCCTTCATCCAGACATCTTTCCTTCTTTTACATGGTAACTGAATTTCTTAATCCAAAAGGCCTCATACATACTCCATCCAAAAACATATCTTTGGGCGCAAGGTGGGTGGGTGGGTGGGTAGAGAGCATGTTGCCAGGACAAGAAATCGAGGTCAAGCACAGCTATGAGCTTTAGCAGAAGCTAATAAGAGCATTGAATAGTCAGGGTGACCTACAGTCTTTTCTTCCCTAATTCATAATTCCCTTTATTGGGAGTCCCAAACAATGTTATCAGGTTATTTGAGCATGATCACAATCATTTCAATCAATGGAGAAACAGCTTTGATCTAGCGGGTGGAGGATGGATCGAGTCCTATTCAAAAAAAATTAAAAAACCATTTGAATTTATATTCCTAACGACACCACGCAGGTGTAGGAGTTACATTAACTTGAATTAGCTGATTCCTGAAAGCCATGGCATCTTTTTTCGAGCTGCTACAGACATCTAAAAAAAAGTAATGGTACCTCACTGAAGAGTGGAGAGGTGTCGGTGCTGTACTCAACAGGGTCCATAACATTTCTTCCAAATCATTTTCCAAGGCTGTATGTCCTTAATGCATCTTAATACACAATGCAACCTTAGAGATCAGTAGGGCCATCACAATAATAAATGAAGGCAATTTTGTTAAGGTTCAAAGACCAGATATAGCAGCAGACTGAAAATGTTGGGGGAAATTTGGAAAGCCAGAACTTTTGAGAAAAGAACTCTTTTCTCATAAAGTTTTTATTGAATTCTCTTCCCCCATTCACAATGAGATTTGTTACAACACCTCTTACCATTAAATACTGTTACCACACCAGACTATTTTAATGTGATATGGGTAATTAACAGGGGTGACTCTTCCCTAACCTGATTATTCTGTTTAGGCCCGGAGTGTCCAACCTTTTGGCTTGCCTGGGCCACATTGAGTCTTGGGCTGCGTATAAAATACAAAATATGGTTAATGTATATATATAATAATCTTCCTTTTTAAATATATTTATTACAATCTTGTGGGGGCCGCATTACTTGCTATCCAGGGCCACATGTGGATTGTGGGCTATAAGTTGGACACGCCTGATTTAGAGTGTGATAGATACTCCTATGTGCCACTTAGTTAGATTTCAAGTTTCTGTTTTGTTGATTTATAATCGCATTTATAAAGCTGCTCCATTTCTCGATGGCTCTGGGTGGCATATAGATTGAAAACTAAGGAAATTGTAGTCGTCAGAAAAGAAAGATGTTGATCCCAGTGGAACAAATATGTGAATTACTTATGCTCCTCCAGTTTGGGGAAAGAGCCTTTCTTTCCAGTTCTTGTAAGGCTTGTTTAAAGTTCAGCAGGGTGAAGGCTGTTTACATTCTCGTTCTGGGGGATGCTTTCCCAGAAGGCAGGCACTGCAACTGAAACGTCATGCTTCCTATGCATCAGGAAATGGAATTGTTCAATGCAGAGCATGTTGATTCATTCTGATCTTACAGCATGGACAGAAGCAAACGGGAGAGAGATGAATCCTCAAATAAGCTGGTCCTGAGCCATATAGGGCTTCTGCTTCCAATTGAGTGCTGGCTTTTTGCTGGGGGAAGGCCTGGTGGAACTTTTTAAACTAGGTTGAGGCTTGCACTACATTCATACCTGTATTTATACACCTTATTAACGGCCACAATTGGGACCAGGATTTCCATTGATAAGGTAGTTGTTAAGCGAATCATGTGATCGTTAAGTGAATCTGGCTTCCCCCATTGACTTTGCCTGTTGATGGCCAACTGGGGAGGTTGCAGTTAGAGATCACATGACCCTGGGATGCTACACCCGTCTTTAAATACATGCCGATTCCCAAGCTCCCAAAATTCAATCACATGACTGCAAGGTTGCTGCAGTGGTCATAAATATGAGGATCAGTTGTAAGTCACACTAAACCCTGAAAAGATTAAAAAAAAAACATTGAGTATGTTCAGGGCTTTATAGTTTAGTTTCTAAAACCTTCTTGATTCACAGTACCATTAATATTTCAGTAATTTTTTTTCACGGCACACTGTGACTGACAGATGTCAAGTGTTGCTATGTTTACCTTGAAATTTTGACACAAGCCATAGCGCCCCGTGCTGTTGTTCCCCCAAGGCACTACAGCACACAATTTGGAACCCATGGGTTTTTTTGTTTTATAAATAAATCCATTATTACGCCTTGGGGATTGAATATAAAATCCAAATGAAACTTTTTTTCTACAATTACACACTGCACTTGCGAACTGATGGTACCTTTTGTTGAAACACACTGACTAATCTTGAAACATTCAATAACACCAATAATAGGTTGACTAGCACAGCTGTGGAAGGAAACTCAGTTTTCTGCCTCCCATTCTACCGTTGCAGCTTCACGAAGGCGGGAGAGTGAGAAGTCATTGGAAAACGAAAACATCAGCAAAGAGGATGAAAGTCTGTCTCCAACCTCCAAGACCCCCAGAGAAGAGAAGCTTCCTTTGAAAGTAATGCCAGCTCCTCCTCCGAAAGAAAATGCCTGGGTGAAACGAAGCAACTCGCACCCAGCACGCTCGCAGAGTTCTGACTCCGATCAGCATTCCCCAACAAGGTGAGTTTAGAGGTGCTATGTTGCTGGCGGGGGGGGGGAGGAGGGGGACACTCTTTTAAAGCAAGAACTGACGTTATAGCGGCAACATGGATTTGAAAATGTGGCAAAAGGCGGTGTGATTCGCCAAAGTTGTGGTTTCACCAAGGAGCCTTGGTAGCGCGGAGATAGAGTGCAGTATTTGCGGGTTACTTCTGCTTACAGCCAACTGCCTGCAATTTGGCAGATCGAATCTCTCCAGGCTCAAGGTTGACTCAGCCTTCCATCCTTCCGAGGTGGGTAAAATGAGGACCCAGATTGTGGGAGCAATATGCTGATTCTGTAAACCGCTTAGAGATGGCTGTAAGAAGCACTATAAAGTGGTATATAATCTAAGTGCTATTGCTATTCATCAAGACTCCTCTGAAATATAAATTTCTAGCACAATTTCAGAAGGGGGAAAAAAATGGCAGAGCAGGTGGGGATAGGTTCTAGTTTGTTGGTCTCCCAGTCCTTATCAGATCCAGCCAACATGTCTGATGGACAGAAGTGGTAAGGTTTCCATTCCCTGCTGTGAAGCAGGTACACTCACATTCTGTGTAAATAAATAAAACTGGATTTGCTGCCTTAACGTTCATCATTCAGGAAATAGTTCTCAAAGATAGACAAGTTACCTGCCTGTCCTCTTGAGCAGAACAGCCTGACCTTCTGTAACTTGAAAGAAAAAAAGAGCTGCTGGCGTGAATGAGTACAACGTATGAAAGCCATGTTTTGCCACTTTAAACAGTTTTGATTATTCAGCTGCAATTTGTCACCTTCTCACAAATAGGAAAAACATCATTAAGTTGAAGTGTTAAAATATTTGGGAAGTGCTGTGGTGGGGGGTGGTTAACATATTGAAGTAAGAAAACTCATAAATCACCACAGGGTGATTGAGGGCCAGTCACCAATCACTCACTCTCTGCCTAACCTTTCTCAAAAGGAGGGGGTGATTTGGAAAAAGAATGGGAGGAGAAAATATTAATGTTTAGCATTGTGGCTCAATATAATTATAATACATTTGTTGCTTGAGCTGAATAAAAGATTAGATATAAAGCTAACAAAAACTGAGTAGGTGGATGGATAGATGGATGGATTAACCTGCATCAGAAAATAACTGCTTAGTGACTAAAATGATAGATCTCTTTAAGATGGTGTATGATAATCACTAGCGCTGGTTTTTAATAGATGAAACTACAGTTTAAATAAAGAAGAAAGTGTAAAAGTCTAAGCAAGGGCAATCAGAAGTTGCCATTTACTTATTATACTTGGACTTCTTTAAAAGTGAAAACTTTTATGCAAGTTCTTATGAAAGTAAAAAGCATTTTCGACATACATTTTCTGCATATTAGTGTTGGTGAATTTTCAAAGAAATAAAAGTGGCACAAAAACCTCTACTAGGTTTTCCCCATCTATGAAAAATGCTTTACCTTCAGCGAATATGTTCATAGAAAGAAGTACATGCACAAGCTACTGCAAGAAATCCTGCTGATAATATTTGAAGAATTTAAATGTTAACTGTATCAAAATTCCCTAGATTTTATTTGTTATTCTAGTCTCCGTTCTGACAGGAGTTTCATTACCGTAAGTGTTCCATCTGATTTAAGATGTTCCCCGTTCCCCTGCCAAATGCTCACTTGCTTTGAAAATTAAGCTGTCATCAGTTCCTCAGTTTGTTTTGATAAAAACTCTCCCATTTCCTGTAATTCGTTTAGTTTGACTGTAAGCTCTTGACTTAATTTACATACCTGCCTTGTGTTAGTCATGAGGAATAGGAAGAAACTTTGGGAGGAATGTTCTGCACTTGGACTACTAGAAATCATATTGAGTTACTTCTGTCTGCTGAACTGAACCAAGTATTGATTGCATTCTGTCTAGCCAGAAGCTGGAGACCACGTGATCGCCAGCTGCTTAAGTGGCACCTGAAAACAAACTGGCGCTAATGTAACTCCTGCTGGACTGTGTTACATGGAAGTATCGTCTCACCATTAATGTGGAAACTGCTGCATTTTGTACAAGTTGCAGTTTCTGGGTGGTCTTCACCGACAACCGATATAGATCATATTACCGTAGTCATGAAGGGATGAGAGAATGAGTGACCATTGCCAGAAATGGCCACAATTGCCGTATGAAGCACAAATGGGCAAAGGCATTCCTTGGCATAGCTTTCACCCGCTGCTCCAGCAATAGCTTAGCTAGCAGCTCTTTCTGGGAGAAAATAAGCCCATCAGTATCTGAGATTAGTTTTGCCTTAGAATTAGTTGGTTTCTCAAACGTTAGGCACTTGTGACTGATTTGAGACTGTCTGATGCTCACCATTCAGGTCCTCAGTGCTTCCAAGTCAAAATTTCTACACTTCTCATTAAGTCTGGGATAGATATACACATTCACATCGACTGAAACCATCTGCCAAGTTGTTTGTAATGTAAACCATCTTTAAAAAATATTTGAAGACACTCTACAAGTCGTCCTCAACTTAAAACCATAGTTGGGGTTGGAATTTTGATTATAAGTTGCTGTGGTTTTAAGTCTGGGCACCGCATGACCAGATTTGATTTTATGATCGTTTTTATGATGATGATTAAAGGAGTCAACTTGGTCATTAAAATATAATACAAGGTCATAAGTGTAAATATATTTTATCCAGTGGGGTTTTTGTTGTTTTTAGGGAAAATGACGAAAATTGCAAGACACAATCATGTGACCACAGGATGCTGGCAATAGCTGTAAATATAAGCTGGTTGTTAAGCCCCGAAATGCAATCATATAACTAGATGGCAAAACAATTGTAACTTTAAGGATGGGTTGGAAGTTACTTTCTTTGAATCCAACGTAATTTTGAGTATTTGTTAAACAACTGGTTGTAAGCCAGAGACTACCTGTGGTTGCCTTTCTAGTTAAAAATTGGGATAACATAACTTTATGTTAATTAAAAATATTTACAAGGCCAAGCTACTGTGTAACCAGATCGGTTATTATTTTGCAGCAGTGTGTGAGGCATAAATGAAGTATAATGATCCATTATTTGGAGAAAGCATTTCCAGATACCAGTATCTATTTTCACCTGAGAGTCCAAATTACTTGTCTTGAGTTTTCTTTATTTAGTCAAAAACTTGTGTGGAATACTTTTCAGTAGTTCGCCTCTAGATGTAGGGTGAAAGGGTTATATTAACTGTACTTGAAGAGGAAAAAGTGACCTGATGTTACCATATGTGTGCACAAATTAGTTCAAGTATTAACCTCTTGTGTTGCAGTGGCAGTCAAGCTGTGCCATCCGAAGATGGAGTGTCCTCCAAAAGTGCCCCACGAAAAGGTAAGGCTGGAGTGGGAGGCCTGCAGGGAGGTGAAGTATTTCGAGGAAAAGTCCTATCTCCCCATAGCGTTCCCTTAGAAGCCAATGAGAAGCCAAACAAGTCTGGCCATTGGACGCATCTGGAATAGGATGATGGGAGCTTTTTCCTGCTTTGCTTCAGGAGATGAAAACAGACCTGATGGGGGAAAGGAGAGTGTTCCAAAGGGCCGAAGAGGGAGCTCTGGCCGTGGTCCTGGAGATGGAGGCAGCAGAGACCATTGGCAAGACCTGGAACGGTAATTTGTTTTGGGTGTGTGTGTGTGTGTGTGTGTGCCACTGTTTAACTGAATGGAATACACCAGTGTTTCTCAACCTTGAAAGCTTGAAGATGCATGGACTTCAACTCCCAGAATTCCCCAGCTAACCTTGCTGGCTAGGGAATTCTGGGAATTGAAGTCCACACATCTTCAAGCTGCCACGGTTGAGAAACTCTAGAATACACCATTCCAGTTCATATTTCTTACGGAAGAGGCAATGATCATAACAAATGGCGCTATCTATCTTGCACGCATTTATGAATATACTCGATTGTTTTAAATCTGAAAAATGGGCCTGCTGGAGAACATTAGCAGGGAAATTATTACGGAGCAGCCCAAACTCTGCCTATCTAATTTGTACCACTACCACACTGGGAATTTTGTTTTTGCTTGTGAATTATACCGTGCTCCATCTTACCCTTTATAGTCTCTGGCATTGGGGCTTGGAGGTAGAGTTAATGCTCAAATGATAACATTTTCCTCTGAATTTGCTTGCTAAATTAACATGGTAGCATTGTTCGTTTTTAGGAATGAAAGCAACGAGGAGCATGACTCGAGATCTGCACCTGAGCCAAAGACATTTGAAGAGAACCCTGTCCCCGTAAATACTGAGCCTACTATATATATATATTTTTAGGGAATTACTGTTAAATATACAAAGAGGATTAGGCAATTTTACTGGCTAAATGGGTTGGTACATACTGGGATTCACTTGTCTTTCAGCAGTTATCAGTATCTAAATAGAAATGACATTAATGAGAAGTTGTATTGTAAGCAGGGCTTTTTTTCGGCACCAAAAGGTGCCGGAACGCGCCCCCCCCCATCG
>JAOYMU010000098.1:13782142-13794381 GCA_025802295.1 Psammodynastes pulverulentus
AGAATTCCCCAGCCAGAGTTCTGGCTGGGGAATTCTGGGAGTTGAAGTCCACCAGGCTTAAAGTTGGCTTGGCTTAAAGTTGCCAAGGTTGGAGACCCCTGGTCTGCATCTAATGAAATTCTGGACTATTGTGAGAATCAGTGGAACCAGGCTGACAAGGGAGGCAATCATATCAAATGGCAACATTAGGGGAAGCAGCATTGAGAAGTAATAGATATCACAAAACCTTCCCTGTCCTGCCCTGCTCTTCCTAACTGGTTTTGCTTTCAAGTTATGCCAGCTAAAAAGATGTGACTTACATCTGTTACTTAAACTTATGACCATTGCAGCATCCCCACAATCACATGATCAAATCTGAGCTGTTGGCAACTGGCATGTATTTCAGGCATCTTCCTGGTCACCTGATTGTGATTTTCAACTTTCTCAACTGGCTTCTGACAAGCGAAGTCAATTGAGGAAGCCAGATTTGCTTAACAACCTCGCAATGTACTTAATAACCACACAATTCACTTTTAATGGCTGCAGTAAAAAATAGTTGTAAAATTAATTCTGGTCATGTGGTGACTTTAGTCCCAATTATGGTCATAAATGGAGGACCACCTGTATACTTCACGCCCTGTCTCTTGGGCCAGCTCTTCATACAGAACTTTGATTAATACGATTTGGTTGTATGGTACTTCCTAATGTGCCAGTTGTGAAGCATCCAAATTTTGATCACATGACCACGGAGATGCTGCAACAATTGTAAGTGTGAAAAATGGTGATAAGTTATTTCAGTGCCATTGTAACTTTGAACGGTCACTAAATGAATAGCTATAAAATAAGAACTATCTTTATTGCCTATTAGCAATCACATGGATTTTCTCCATGATGATCTGTACCAAATCTGATTCTTCAGGTCTGCCAATGGTGCCCTCATCACCCTTTTAAAGGTGAGTCCATCCACCTTACTGCTGGCAATTCTCTTCTTCTCTTTCCTTCAAGCTTTGCCAGTATATTACACCCTTTTCAAGAGAGTGAAGTCTTTGCATAATGTATCCAAAATAGATTAATTTGAATCTGATCATTTGTGGCTTGAGTGAGAATTCTGAAATTGTTCAATTTGTTTGCTTTCTTGCATTCTCAAGAGTCTTCTCCAACACCAAAGTCTCAAAATGTCATTACTCTTCCTCTCCTGCTTCTTCAAAGTCCAACTTTTGCTTCCATAGAGTGTCCCAGGGAATATCATGGCTTCCACAATTCTGATTTTTATAGGTATAGACGCATCACAACATCTGAGTATCTTTTTCAATGCTTTCACAGATGCTCTAACCAAGTGGTATGTTTCCTTATTATGGCTGATTCCTTTACTGTTGATGGTTGATCCTGAATGATTGAAGCTACCTACCACTTCAGTATCTTCTTTGTCAATTCTAAGGGTAGTTGTTGTACCTATTGTCATTTAGTTTGGTCTTCTTTATATTTTAGTCCGATTTTTACACTATGCTCCTCGACTTTTATTTCTACAGCTTTCAGATCCTTTGCATTTTCAGCTTTCAAAGGAGGGTCATCATCATAGTATAGATCGTTGATGTTTCTTCCTTCAATTTTAAAACCACACTCATCTATTTCCAATCCAGCTTCCCTGACTAATGTATATTCAGCATATAGATTGAATAACTAAGGGGAAAGTATACAGACTTGTCTCATTCCTTTGCTGACCTGGACCCAATCTGTTTTGCTTTGTTCTGATGGTCTGTGTCCTGCTCTCTGTTCTGGAGTATGCACTATCTGAGAACTTCTTCATAAATACCTGGAGTCTAATATGTCTGTAAACTCCGGGCACCAACTTTGATATTAAGTTTGTGCTTGGATCTACTAGATTTTCCCAGGCTGTCTTCCTGGTTCTATGTGGGTGAAATTGAGACCTTTTTAACCCCAAATTGCAGTTCTAGGAATAGGAAGCAACATGGGGGGTGAAAGTTTCTAGATAAAGCCAAAATAAGCTGACACATAGTAGGTAAAAAGGAAAGTATCTAATTCATGTTTTTAAAAACTTAAAAGTAACTACATAATTGCATAATAGACCATAAACAAACATAAATCTAAGTAACAAACACTTCTGCACTCTTATTTTTCAGGCTCACCAATTAATATGTGTCCTCACTTACTGAAACTGTATATTTTATAATGAATAAAGAGATTAGTTAGTTAGTTTACTTTATTGTCATTGCACTTCGTACAACGAAATTAAATACCTTCTTCAGTGTGTTAATTTACAAATGGTATTAAAGTTTGGAGGTCTCTAAAAATCGCATAAATCTGTTACCAGAGTTCCAGCACAAACAAGAAAGCACAAACAAGAAATATTTCAGTTTTAAACATTTAAAATTTGTACAGGATTGGCTACAGCTAAACAAATTTAGCTAAAGTATTATACTTTGAAACAATCTGGAGGAAAGAACTTAAAACCGGCCATCACAAATGTTTTCCAATGCACATGTGTTTTGCCAGCACAAGGACCAGAGATCCTTAACTGTTAGAAAAAAAACAAGGCAAAAAGAAAAGCTAAGGATTAGAATTCAAGCATTTGGGCCATTTTTTTAAAGCTTGCCTTTAGTTAAGCTGGGAGGAGCTTTCAACTTTTTCTACTGAGTTGTTTTGTACAAGGTCGGCAGCCAAGAACTACAAGAGCGAGCTAGGCTTAGCAAACTTACGCATTTTTTGTTTGTTTGTTTTGTTTAGGTGCCTTTAAGTGGCAACTGCCTGGACCAGTCAGTCCCTGCAGGTTCCTTGACAAGATTTCAGAAGTGGTTTGCCCTTGTCTCCTTCCTAGGGCTAACCAAGAGTGACTGGCTCAATGTCACCCAGCTGGCTTTATGCCTAAGGTGGTACTAGAACTCCCAGCCTGCAATTTCTAGCCTGCTGCCTTAACTACTACCCCAAACTGACTCTCAAATTCAATCCTATGCATGATTACTCAAAGCCCCATCATGTCACTGAGGTAACTTTCCCTAGGTAAGCCAGCCATGGACAGAGGTCTTAAGTCGACTTGCTCCTCTGTACAAAACTTGACACAAACGTTTTTTCAGTTGACTTATTTACGCATGCCGCATGCTCCCTTAACCCTTGTTCCCCCTCCCCCCCAATTCTTGCTTAAAATGCAGAAATCTGGGTTGCTTCCCCCTTCTTCTCTCTGGAGAGGCAAGCCATGAAACCATTGACCCAGAGCCCTGAAAAACTGGAAGGAAACAGGATACAGAATCTGGCTGAACCGCACACATGCCTCTTTGTTACTCTTAAAACTGCTCTGGAGGGATTTTCCAGGGGTAATGTGTTTCCAATTATCCGGCTACGCTAGCTGGAGTCTACACGCATTCTGACAAGCCATCTTCTTTCTCTTTCCAAGAGTAGTATGTCATCTCTCCCTGCAGCCCGTCTTCTTCTTCCTCCTCCCCCGCCCCCTTTTTCAGTTCATGCTATTCCCCGAAAAGGTCCAACCTTTATAGACACGGGCTACCCCCCCTCCCCCCGCACACTAAGCTCCCTTCACTTTAGAGGCGGGTTTTGCCACCTGTTTACAGGCCGGGCTTTTGTAAACTCTCAGGGCTTTGCGTTTGCTCTGGCAACGGGAGCTCGGTATTATTATTGTTATTCTTATTCCCCTTACGACTGCGAGGGAGATGGAGAGCGGCGGGGACGGGGCGGGCGGGGAGGGCAGAGGGACAAGGAGGAGGAGTCTGCGAGGCGAGTCGGATCCTCCAGCAGCGAAAGGGGAGGCGAGGAGACCCGCAGTCGCAACCTTGCCGCCGGGGCAAGAGTCAGCAAGCAGAAGAAAGGGTCGTATGGGCAGGGCAGGCGGGTCCGAGTGCTGGGGGCCCGAGTGCTGCTCCGCACGCCGCCAGGACAAGAGCCAATCGGGCGCCGTCAGAATGCAGCTGACCAAGGTGCGTGCGTGTGTGTGTGAGAGAGAGACCTTGGCTTTTCTCCGGCGCGAGCGAGCGCGGAATTGCGGGCTGCGTCAGAGGATCCGACTGTGGCCCTATTTGGGAGCGCGTTACATTAAAGGGGGCGCGAGAGCGTGCAGAGAGCGGGCGCCTCTTTAGACTTGTATTCGTGGAGGGACAGTTGCGCAGTTACCCATCCCCTGCCTGCCTGCCCCCCCTTCTCTCTCTCTCTGCCCCGTAGTCGTTTCCCCCTCAAATGCGCGCCCTGAAGTTCAGCTTGGTTCGCGCGCGCGCTTTCTTCCTCACTCCTGAGGCAGGGCGTGAAAGTAAAACAAGTCCCCGGAGGCTTGAAGCTCTCCAAGGGTTTGGTCGGGTTTCGGGGACTTCTGATCGCCTCTGGAAAGGCGCTCACTCCCCAGGGTAGCGGCGGCGGCGGCGGGTGGGAAAAAAACGGGCGCACCGGCGGCCTCTTGACAGGCTGCCTTGAGGAGGATCTTGTGCGGGGCTTCTGCGCCCGACTCATCTGTTAAGTTTCAGAAGCTCGCGCGCTCCGGTGAGGCCAAAAGGAGTCAAGGAGGGTTATCACCTCTTGAGGGGGAAAAAATGGCTAGGAGTTGCCAAAGCTGCAGCGCGAACAGCGGCGGGCGAGCGAGCTCTTCGGTGGGTGAGAAGGCACCTCTCTACAAGCAAAACGCGTAGAATGGAAGCGCTGGCAAGGGACCTTAGAGATTATCTAGTCCGACCCCAGAAATCTGCTTCTGCGGCATATCTGATTATAGAATCAAGATGATAAAATGCCTGGAAAAGGGGGGGGGGAAATAGCTGAAGAACTGGGATGTGTTCAGCATGGAATAGAGGAAACTGCAAAGAACTGTCTTCAAGTACCTGAAGGACTGTCTTGCAAATAGAGCAAAATCGTTGGAAGTTATGCTATCCAGCCAGATGACCTCCAGCTGCTATTGGCTTTGCCCCACCTTGAAGTCCACCTTCTCACCATTAGGAAATTCTAATGTCCAGATGAAATCCTCTCACCTATACCTTAATCCCCAAAGAGCCCTGTTGGTGCAGTGGTTAGAATGTAGCATTGCAGGCTAATTCTGCTGAGTGTCAGTGGTTCGATCCTAACAGGCTCAAGGATTGATGCAGCCTTCCATCCTTGTGAGGTTGGTAAAATGAGGAGCCAGATTGTTGGGGGCATTAGGCTGACTCTGTAAACACTGTGAAGTGGTATATAAATCTAAGTGCTACTGTTATTTCTACTTCCCAGGATTTGAAGCCCACTGTTTTTTGCCCTGTCTTCTGAAATCACTCTGAACAATTTTGCTGTATTTGCATGACAGTCCTTTGGGTACCTGAAGTGAAGACAGTTGTTATCTTCTTTGCAGTTTCTGCTTTTCCAAGCTAAATACACCCCATTCCTTTACCTAGGTTTTCTTCTTCTTCCAGGCACTTTATCATCTTGGTTGCTCCCCATCAGATAAGCTGCACTACAAGTTGATCCAGTAGTTCAACTATAATCTGATCAATGTAGAAGAGGGAAAAATAACTTCTCTTGAGCATCACCTTGTATTTCTGTTGTTGCAACTGAGGATTGCATTTGCAGATGTACTGTTGCCCAGTATGCCTCCCCCATCCTATACTCAAGTCTTTTGATATTTCCTACCAAAATGTAGGACTTTGGGTTTTTAACTGTTGAAATTCATCTTGCTCTTTTCTTTTATTGTATTAGCATTTCATGATTGTCCTGAATCCTTTACACTATCCTCTGAAGTGTTTGCTATTTCCCCTTCCTCCTATAATATTTTTGTCTCATTTACACATTTTCTAGCTCCTCATCCAAGTCATTTTTAAATAGGCCAAACATCACAAATGGAGACTCTGGTACATAGAATGATCCAGAAGAAAGCTATTAAGATATTCATAATATGAGAACCGTTGGACACTTGTTTATTCAGGAGAAAAAGAGATGTGGGGTTTTCTTTTCATAACAGAAAGGCTGCACTGTAGAAGATAGAGCAGACTGATTTTCAGTGGAGACTGGAATTAGAATTACCGTAATAGGTGAAAATAGCAAGGAACCAGATTTTGGCTTAATAGTCAGCAGTCGGAAGATCAGACTGCCAACGAAGATGTTGGCCTTTCCTTGGATGGAAATATTTAAAAACTGGGACTGGTTAATCATATGTCAGGGATGCTGGATTTGAAAAATCCCTGCATTGAGCTGTAGAGTACCTTACATGCCTTCCAAAAATCTTTCCAACTTCTATTTTCCATCAAAAGAGGCCGTCCCATTTTTTCTTATTCTGAATGGATTGCTGAGTCTGTGACTGTATATTAGTCCTGAAATGTACCTATAAGGTATTCTGATCGAAATATTCTTGTAGTCATAAAGCTACTTCTCTTGGATTAAGTCATCAACTTTTGTTTGTGATTTCATTTTACATATTTCATTCAGTATTGAAAGGCACAAGTTTTTGTCAGCTGCAGCTCACTTCTTCAGGCGCAGAGAGTATAAGCTACTAGTGAAATGAGCTGCAGCCAGTAAGGGTGGTGGGGCTTTTAAAATTATGCCTTTTAATTAAATATCTTAGTTGGAAAAGGTACTATTTTTTTTTAATAAACTCCATAACTGTGTCAATCATCTATCAAAAAGAAAGAGAGCATTGCAACCATTCCATAAACTGGCCAGCCACATTTTAGGCAGCATTCACTATTAATGCCGATCACTTTGTGTTTCCAAGTTGTTAGTTTGGACAGAATGTAAATTGATTGGATTTTGGTTGTCCTGCCCCTATTTGGAAGGCAGCTTTCAAATACAGTGGGAGCTAAAGGTCCATCTCATTCTTCCATGAATGCAGTTTCACACAATCCCCCTTGGGTTGTTTTTTTTTTTTTTTTTTAAAAACCAATTTATATTGATTCAGGCCTGAGCCTTTCCAGAGGAAGAATGTTCTCTGCTTCAGGCAGTCAACAGGGAAAGACGTCAGACAGAATAGCAATAGCACTTAGACTTATATACCGCTTCACAGTGCTTTACATCCCTCTTTAAGCGGTTTACAGAGTCAGCCTATGGCCCCCAACAATCTGGGTCCTCATTTTACCCACCTTGGAAGGATGGAAGGCTGAGTCAACCTTGAGCCAGTGAGACTCGAACTGCCAAACTGCAGGCATCCTCCAGTCAGCAGAATTAGCCTGCAGTACTGCATTCTAACTACTGCGCCACCATGGCTCTCCGCCATCTTTCTTCCCTGATTGTGGAAATGCTCATGCTCATCTCAGGCAGCAATACCTTGTGGATGGACCATCACTGTGTGGCACATGAGTGTAAAGACGTCCAGAGACTTTAATTGCTTTATTGGTCACCTCTACGCTGAGGACATGCAACTGTTCTATCTATTTAATGCAGACATGGCAATGATGTCCAACTGAATTTGTTTCTTTAATCCCCATGAGATGGATAAAAGCTACTCACCTATCCCGTAATCTCCAAATAGCGGAATGTGCAGTTGATCAGAAGGATGGTATCTAACCTGATTCTGGATTTGCACTGTACAGGTAGTCCTCGACTTACAACAGTTTGTTTAGTGACCGTTCAAAGTTACAACGGCACTGAAAAATGTGACTTATGATCATTTTTCACAGTTACGACCTTTCCAGCATCCCCATGATCATGATCAAAATTCAGATGCTTGGCAAAATGGTTCATATTTATGACCATTGCTGTGTCCCAAGATCATGGGATTCCCTTTTGCAACCTCCTGACAAGCAAAGTCAATAGGGAAGCCAGATTCACTTAACAACAGGGTTGCTAACTTACTGACTGCAGTGAATTCATTTACCAAATGTGGCAAGAAAGGTTGTAAAATGGGACAAAACTCACTTAACAAACGTCTCGTTTAACAATGGAATTTTGGGCTCAATTATCATAAGCCGAGGACTACCGGTACTCCCATTGTAGGTTTAGCTACCAGGGGAGTTTTAATCCCCTCGTAGTGCAGCAATTATTTGTATTAATCAATGACCATAGTATTCATGTCTCAAAGTTCATTTTCATTATTTTTTTTAATTGTTATTTCAGGTGCAGCCTGTGAGATTAGAAAGCAATAATGTTACCCCTGTTGCCTGTATTGTGATTGTCCTCATGTTAGATTCCAAACTATCTATGAAAAGCATTTGAAAGCTATTACTATTAGCTGACAAGCTCAACATTAAATGGGCTCCCCAAGAGAGGGCTATATCGTGCTTGGCGGCGAAAGCTATTTCTTGACTATCAATTTGTTCCAGGCTCAAACAAAAATGGTCTATAAACTCTAATTTGGGACCAGGATACTGACTTGTTGACAGAAATGTGCAATTGGACTGGGGCAAAAGCTTTGCTTGGCCTATTTGGATGCCAGATGGAAAACCACTTCCGCAATTAAAGGAATCAGCAGATTTTTTAAAGCATCGCAACGAGAATGCAAGTTTTTGAATCAATGATCCACATTTTGTTTTTTCAGTCAAAATGCCATTATGAAATCTGCTCAACATTCCAATTGTCCCCAGAATAAAATATGCCTGAAATATAATGAAATTACTAAATTTCACATGAGTCAAATGATTTCACCCAAAATCAAAAGTAAAGAAGGTCAATAGAGCTCAAGTAAGATTTTGGGATTCTCAGAGGAGATGCCCAACATTTTTATGAAACCATAAAATGTTGAAATTGTATAGGAATTTGGCCATTATTTACTTCTTAAAGTTACTTTAATTTTAAATTTCAGTATTCAGAGGTTCATATGTATAATTTCTGTGAGTGTGCTATATTATCAGTTTGTATCCTAAATTAATCTTTCTGACAAATTTCAGTGGAGTGATTTGTTGTTGGCAAAGCAGTGGTTTCCTCTTTAGAAAATGTCTACTTCTACCTATGATAGTTGGGGAACATCTTGTAGTAATTATCAGACACTGAGCACCATTTTTTTCTCTTTCCTCTTCATTTGTTCCCAAGGGGCTGGGGGAGTTGCAAAGACAGGAAAAGCTGTAAAAGAGGAATCCATGGCCCCTGAAAAGATATTAAAGAAAAGGCATGATCGGTAGTAAAAACTTTCTGAATCTCTTTGAAAATTTAAACTACCTTCTAATGAAATCTCCCCATTTAGTCATACATGAATTGGGACAGTTCATTTCAGCCTTTGAACTGTGGGTGATTTTCCTTGGTGTTTTTTTTTTAAAGTGTATCTCCCTTGCCTGCCCTTCATCCAAATAACAATTCTTTTATTTTCAAAAATGCATTTCTATATATTGCCTTTTTACATCCATAAAGTGTTCCAAAGCCATGAATGTCTTGTAATAGTTACAAGAATTAGCAAAAGAAACTGAAGAAGTTTAAAATACACATGAAAAACACAGTTCAGCAAGGTTAAATACATGGAAAGATTTTTGAAAGAATGTCTTTCAAAGCTGCTTCAAAGACACCAAAGAAGGACTGAAGACACAATTGCTATGTTCATAAAATATGTGTCACCCAAATCAATAAGTCATATCATTGCTTATTGTGATGGCCAAATTCTCACAACGGTTTAATACAATGACCGGATTTCTGCAACTTTCTAAATCATAAATTATCAACCCCATTTTAGCCTAGCCTAATATGTTTGCAGATCCATGCAGGGAATAATCTTACAGGCCCACACAAGTTCTTGTATTGTTTCCAGTTGAGAAATGTTGGAAGTTATGTAATTGGTAATGGATTTATGCCCTCTTTGTGGGAAGGCTGATTATTTTTAGAAAAAAGCAATGCAAAAGCCATCGAGGCTTTCTATCTACCCAATGAGGTTTGCCCTCAGGGATTCTGGTAAGCTAGTAGGCTACATCTTGATGGGAGGGGAGCAGCATCCACCCAACTTCAAAACGTTTAAAAAATAGCAAATTACCATTCAGCTCAGTGATTATCAACTGTTTTAAAGATATGAAAAAGCTCTCTATCATATGTGGTCTTGCTTTCTGTGTTCCTTATTTTTCTATTTGTTTTAAACAGGTTTAATTATGACTCTTACTTGTTTGAGGGAGACAAACATAGTTATTGCAAAATGAATTGCTTAACATAAAGAGCAGTATATAGATGAATAAGTATGTCTAGTAGTGTGAATAGACTTTTATTTTCCATAAGAATAAAAGAGGCTAGATTGTGTGAGTTGCTGGAATACAAATTTGGATCCAGAACTCTGAATTTAGGATGACTTTCTTCTGTGTTGTAGTGCTGTTTTGAAATGCCACACGTCCATGATTTGCATATGGAAGAGAATACCAACCTTGTGTGTATCATTAAGATTTGTGCTTGGTGGAGTTGATTTTACCCAGTTTTGCTCATTTGGGTTCTTGATCCAACATTGTTCTAGGCCAGAGTGCTGGTGGGGGAGGAGGTGTAGTCCAGAGGTGGTATTCAGCAGGTTCTGGTCAGTTCTGGAGAACCGGTAGCGGAAATTTTGAGTAGTTTGGAGAACCGGCAAATACCACCTGGCCCCGCCCCCATCTATTCTCTGCCCCTGAGTCCCAGGTGATCGGCTGGGTCTTCTTGTGTTGCCCTGCACAGGAGAACAGAGCTGGAAAGCAGGTTAGTGAGGTGGGGAGGGAATGGGATTTTGCAGTAACCTTCCCCCTGGAGTGGGGTGGAAATGGAGATTTTACAGTATCCTTCCCCTGCCACGGCCACAGAACCGGTAGTAAAAAATTTTTGAATCCCACCACTGTTCCATTCCCCATCAGTTAGTTAGAATGGAAAAGAAGCTTCTTTGATGAGAAGCGAAATGTTTCCAAAGGAAAAACAACAACAAGAAAGTCCAGTGGCCTTTTGAAAAAAGCATCTTTGGGAAAACCAATGGAAGGATTTATATTCTGCCAATCAGCTGGTTGTTAGCACACAGGATCGTTAAGGCCACCTATATCCCCAGAGTCACCTGATTCAGAGTGCGGAACCTTCTTGTGGAACCTTCTTGGAACTGCTGAAAGTGTCTATTGCAGAGATGGCGAACCTTTTTGTGGTGGTGTGCTGAAAGTGTCTGCATGCGCGATCGCATGCATGCATGCTGGCACCCACAATATAATACACCTTGCCCCCGCGCATGCAACCCCTCCTTACCTGCACTATGCATGTGCGTGCCTCCCAGCTCATTTTCAGCCCATTTGAGGTCATTTTCGCCCTCCGGGAAGCTCTAAGGAAGCTTCTGCAGCCTCAGGAGGCTGAAAAATGGGTCTTCTGCAAAAACCAGAAGTGCCGAAACGGGCCCATTTTCAGCCTCCTGAGGCTGCAGAGGCTTCCCTGGAGCCTCCGGGAGGGAGAAAACAGCCTCAAATGGGCCAGAGAGGCGCGCGCATGTGCGGTGCAGGTAACTTTGGCGACGGCTTGTATGCCGGCACAAATGGCTCTGTGTGCCATAGGTTTGCCATCACGGGTCTATTGCTTGCTTTTCTGGTATAGATGTGGTGGGTCAGAGTATCCACAAGAATATGGCTGATTGAAAAGTAGGTTTCTCCTACAACAAATTTAAATACAGCAGACAGCCCATACAGCATTATTGTGCTGGCAAAAAATGGGGAAAAAACCCACTACTTTTGATCCAGCAAGAAAAAATAGATGCTGCCTTCACAGCAGACTAGGAGTGGATTGAGGATGATGTGGGTTTATGTCCTCCAGAATCAATCCCATTATAGTTTTCATTCTTTACTCCCTCACTTCAACACTGTATATAGGCGAGATGGGAATGAAAACTTTAAATGACCAGCAAGGTGAAGTTCCTAGAGCTGCTTCATTTTTGTGGGGCTATTCTAGGACTTCATGCTAGCTGACTTTAGCTGCACGTGTTACCTGCTCTTGACCCATTTAAACCTGTCACACCGACAGAGCTTTCAGCAGTTTTCAAACCAACTGCATTTCTATCAGACGGTGTTCTTCGTAGTCTATCATTTCCAACAGGCTCATTTAAATATAAGGTCTCCATAAATTAGCGTGAATTATATATCCCCAACCAGAATTCCCATTTACGGCTTTAAAGGTCAATACCAACAATTTAAATTGTGCTTAGTAAGCAACTGGCAACTTATTCAGATCTTTTTAACGAGCAGCATTTGATCTCCAGTCACAGTCTGGGTGCTGGGACTTTATAATTTATGGACCCATTTAAGAGAAGCCCTGCATAAAACACATTGCATTGGTCAAGTTAGATGTAACCAAGGTATGGAAAACTGGTGAAATCTCAGTACCTCCGGAGACCTCCCGAGAGGTACTAGGGCCCATGTGAATGAGTTCTCAGAGCCCGTATAAACCCATGCCCC
>JAOYMU010000098.1:13931324-13943064 GCA_025802295.1 Psammodynastes pulverulentus
TCGTCTCTCTCTCTCTCTCTCTCTCTCTCTCTCTCTCTCTCTCTCTCTCTCTCTCTCTCTCTCTCTCCAACCCTCATCATCCACGTTAAATTTAATTCTTGCAAACATATATTCTGTGTATTCCTGGACACGGTTTGTGTGTAACAATCTGAACTGCAAAGAAAAGGCCAGGCTACCTATCTATACCATTTATCTGGTTTCTGTCTCATTCCATCACTGTTCCATGCCTCTGTAATTTCCAATAAAAGACTGCTAAGGCTGTTGGGCTTTTTGCCTTGTTAGGAGAATGTTCAATTTTATCAGGCCATCTGATAAGCAAGAGAAGGCCACTGGCCATCTCAGTCCACATCCCTGCTGTTTCCAATTTTGCCATCTTTCTCTTTTTCTCATTTTCTGCAGCCCTCATTCTCTTACGAGCATTTTTCCACTGCCTTTTTAAAATCATGTTACCAAGCATCCTTTTTCATAGATCTCATTAGCATAACTCCAGACAGTCCTCTGGCATTTCATAATATAACGTCCTAAGCAGCTTCCAGATTTACATCTACTTTCTATTGATTTTGTTGGGAGATTAATCTATCATCTAATATTTCTTTTTTTTTTAAAAAAAGACTCGTCGTTTAGCTTTCTGCCGCCATTTTGTTTTCACTTTAGCATCTTTTACTTCCTTTCTTTTCTTCCATGTCCATTCCATCCCTCCCCCTTGACTTCTTACCACCCTTGTACATTTGATTCATTCTCTGTTATCACAAATGAATCAATTGTGCTTTAAAAATTCAAGGAGGAATCGTGTTAACCGCAGCTACTTAATTTAATTTAGTTTTCACTCTGGCCTTGCCAGATTTTTGTTGAATGGCTCCCGGCATCACCAAGGATCGCTCAACCCAAGAATTGCTACGTTTAATGTCATTTTTCATCCTGCTCTACTAGAGCTGTATATTTCTATATGCTAATCACTGATACATATTTTTTTCTCTTTCTTTCCCACTTTTTGAGCAGCCATTGCTCTCCTGAAGGACAAGGAACCTGGGACTTTCCTCATTCGGGACAGTAACTCCTTCCAGGGGGCCTATGGTTTGGCTTTAAAAGTGGTAACACCTCCACCCAATAGCATCAACCATTCTACTAAAGGTAAGAGGGGGAGAAACGCTCTCCAGCATCCCTCCCCATCTCCAGAAATGGAATACTTCAATTGCTTAAAGCTACGCAGTACTCTGTAGCCATCCAGATATCTGGGCAACTGACACTTTCTGATATCGCTCGCTGTAGGCTTGCCTAGCTGGTGTTTCCTGGAAGTGAGGTTCAGAAACTTTTGAAGCCAAACTACAACTTAGAACAAAACTCGCTACCTTCCAATTGGATTGGAACAATGTGATTACCATTCTTCACAAGTTATCAGCCCCCTTAGTAGTTTATCGTCAGCTACACCTGTTGAGGTACTAGCTTTGAGAAGTGCATTTGACGACTCTACAAACATAGAATATGTCGGTCCCCAAACTATGTGCTTTTTCTTATCCATTTATCCTCTGCAACCAGGATGAAAGCAACCTGGAATTAAGGAGACACTTCCTAACAGTGAGGACAATCAACCCGTGGAAGAACTTGCCTTCGGAAGTTGTAGGGGCTTCATCCCTGGAGGCTTTAGAGACTGGACAGCCACCTGTCTGAAATTGTATAGGGTCTCCTGCTTGAGCAGGGGGTTGGTCTGCTGCTAGAAGCCCTTTAAGGTCCCTTCCAGCTCTGTTCTGATTCTAATTCTCTGCATCAAGTGCCCTGCCAGCATCAGGAGGAACTCCATTTTGGCCTCTTCTGTGGGAGCAGGCTAGATAGGAAACATTTGGAGAAAGAGAACATCCATCACTAAGATGCCTTTTCCTATCTCTCTTAGGAGACCCCGCTGAGCAGCTGGTGCGTCACTTCTTGATCGAGACAGGACCCAAAGGGGTGAAGATCAAGGGTTGTAACAACGAGCCCCATTTTGGTATGTAAACACTGGGACTGGACCTTAAATGGAGAAGATTCTAACATGAGGCCTTGTGCGGGATTAGACTCATTTCCAACCCTCAGCCTATTCTGAAAAATGGGTCAGTTCAGATTTACCACATGAGCAATCTGTGTCTGTGTTTACCCTGGCAACTTCCGGGCTTGGAAAGGGAGGGAAGAGTGGGGAGGGAAATAAGGGACATCAGAGAAAGAATTGGTTGTTTCACCCATTCCTGGTTTCTAGTGGCATCAGCCCCACCCAATTACAATCAAGGATAGCTCTTGATTAAAATAGCATAGCTCCCACTATGGAAGCCCCTTCTGAGCAAACGAATGACATTTTGGGGAAGCTCCTTAATAGATTAGAATCCTTAGCATAGAGAGCTTATCACCAGTCAGGGTTAAGGGTGGTGTGTTGAGGAATGGATGGTTAGGAAGACAGTACGGGAGACAAACCCTTGACTCGACATGATTTTTTATTGTTGTTTCTTTTACAGGCAGCCTGCCAGCATTGGTCTCCCAGCACTCCATCACCCCCCTCTCGTTGCCTTGCCAACTCCGCATCCCAAGCAAAGGTAGGCGAGTGGGAAGTTGCGCAGAACTCAGAGACTGGAAAGAGATGGAGGCAGATGAAATTAGAGGAGATAAATGCTAAACCAGGGGTGTCAAACTCAAGGCCTTCAGGCCACATCCTTCCCTCGATGTGGTCTGATCTGGCCCATGGGGCTGTCCTGGAAAATGTAAGGGGCTGGCCCACGGAACTTCGGCCCGGTCTATCCAATGGGAAGAGGAAACATGCCAGCAGTTTGAGGGGTGGTGTCAAACTGGCCATGCCCACCCAATTGGCCACATCCACCCAGTTGGCCACACCTGCCTGGTCCCCCGAGGTCAACCACAGCTCTGATGCGGCCCTCAATGAAATTGAGTTTGACACCCCTGTGCTAAATGAAGAAATTGCCTGTGTGAGGGATCAGCCTCCCCCTTTAAGGTCCAACACAGTGGTCCCCAAGATGGCACTGGGCCATCCATGTGCCCTCCTTGATGCCTCCAGGTTCTTTGCTTCATCTCCCTTGTATTGTACATTACATCAAAGGGACTTTTAATTTTAAAAATGGGAATCCGGTCTGTTGCAAAGGAAAATGCCAGCCGCCAACATTCTTATTTCCATGAATGCCTCTGAACAATTAATAGGCCCCCACAAATATTCTTAGAAAATAAAATGATGGATGGCTGCAGCCTTGTGCAATGTTTACAAGTGTTCCTATTTACATAGAAAAAGGACAAATGTAAACAGGGGTTGTCAGGAGTCCTGTGTGGATGCCTGGGGTGAAACGGCAAATAACTTGGAAAATTGATGTTTTTTAAATTGCTTATATCTCTATAATGATCCATTTTGTACAAAACCAATCTTCTCCACAGTCATCTTGAAGGATAACCCACTCCATGTAATTCCTAATGTGTCCATACCCCAAAAAGATTGGGGACTCCCCATTCTAATAGCAAATGAGAATGAGTGAGACGTGACACAAGGGTCAATGGCCCAGCCAGTGTAGTTCTTTCACTTCTTGCTCTCCATAGTATTGTTGTTTAGTGACTTAGAAGCTATGCTGACAGGTTGATGTGGGCAACATGTGGCACTTTGGATCCTGCTGCAGGAGAAATGCTGTTAGTCCCAGCCTACATGGTGAATGATAAACAGGGTTGCCATTTTAGGAAAATCTGAGGCATTCCAGGTTGCTTACTTCTGAGGAGAGCAACTTTATCATGGAAACCTCATCCAGAAGAAGTCAAGCGAGCCTGGTTTTTGCCCAGAGACATGCCCAATTCCTAGCCCGGCAAACGGTGATCTTAACAGATGGCAAAGTACTGGGTAGATCAGTGTTTTTCAAACTTGGCAGCTTTTAAGACATGTGGACTTCAACTCCCAGAATTCCCCAGGCAGCCTGCTAGGAGTTGGACTCCCACATATCTTACAGTTGCCAAATTTGAAAAACAAGAGGATACCATACTACTTCTCCACATTATCTGACTCTTGCTTTTCAGATCTCACTGAGGAAAGACCAGAGCTGGCTATTCCCACCAATATGAGCACTGCTGCTGACCTGCTGAAGCAGGGAGCAGGTAAGCACTGGGGGGGGGGGGGTGAGGAGAAAAGGGTAAGTGGCTGTGTGAGCACTCAAGACAGACAGCAGGGTTGAAAATATGAACAGTGTAACAGGAATCAATCAATTCAGACCAAATTAGGGAAACAGTTGTGGCAGACAGTAGTGTTAATTTACCTCAGGTATTTATTTGATTTCTAACATAATTCTGGAATTTTAAGTCCTTAATTAAGGCTATGCCACATTCAAGAAAAGCCCCATTCTGTAATGTAAGTGGATCGAGCAAATGTATTTTCCAATTGTCCTGCTTGTAGTAATCGCAAGGGGATGGGCTCAGCACTAAACAAAATTTAGTCTCCTGGTGGCAGGAAATCTGCTTCAACTCTACCAGTGTAATCCCAGCTGAGGCAGCTATTAAAGATGGGAAGAGATGCCAGAACCACTTTAGTATCAATAGATGGTAAGCCTTATGGCTATAATAGCATAATTGCCAACGGAGACATTGGGGAGTCCTTAGTGTTTTGTGTAAGAGCTATAAACTCAAAGTGGGATGCAGTTTGGTGGAAATAAAAGGCTGAGGGAGAAGGAAGGAGAAGGCCCATTTTCTCTGACTGCTCATTTTCCCTGTAGGCACACCCCTCCCTAGATGACTCTCCCCCCAAAAAAACAAACATCTGATTCAGAGTTAAGTTTCAGAAGACTCCTAAGAATCCACAGGATGTTTCCAATAGAAAAGAAAGCATGTTTGCCCATTGATTTTGTCTCTTCCTGACTGAGTTTTCCTCACACGGAAGTTGGGAAGATCTAGCATGGCTATGAATGAAAGATTAAACCTTCTGTCTCAGCCATATAATTCTGTGACTGGTCAGACTCAAAAACCTCATGTGGATATACAGGTAGTCCTCGACTTCCAACCACAATTAAGCCCAGAATTTACATTGCTAAGTGAGTTGTGCCCCGTTTTACGACTTTTCCTGTCACGTTGGTTAAGTGAATCACTGCAGTTGTTAAATTAGTAACACGGTTGTTAAGTGAATCTGGCTTCCCCGTTGACTTTGCTTCTCAGAAGATCTGAAAATATGATCCCATGACCCCCGGAACACTGCAGCCATCATAAATATGAACCAGGTGTCAAACATCTGAATGCAAAATCATGTGACCATGAGGATACTGCAATGGTCATAAGTGTGAAAAATGAACATAAGTCGCTTTTTTTCAGTGACGTTATAACTTCAAACGGTCACTAAGAGAGCTGCTGTAAGTCAAAGACTTCCTGTAATCTAAGATAAGTGCATAGGACCTTGGACAGATCCCTTGTGTGTGGGGGGGATTAGTAATCATTCTGCATTCTGGTAGTCAAGCATCTGAATGTAAATCACGTGACCATTCTGGAAGACACTCTTGCTTTTGTTGAACTGGTGTTCTTTTCCTCACTCGGTTCCCAAATTGCAGCCTGCAGCGTGCTTTACCTGAGTTCTGTGGAAACAGAGTCCCTGACGGGGCCACAGGCTGTTGCGAAGGCAACCACCAGTATCCTGGCTTCGACCGCCCATGCTTCGGCCAGTACCGTTCATTTCAAGGTGTCAGCCCAGGGCATCACACTCACAGACAACCAGAGGAAGTAAGTCTGCCTGCCTCTGCTCCCAGGCACCATGGTACCCTTCCTTTATGCAGCTGCAGGCTCTTTCTTCTTTCATTATGAGCCCTTCAAGGTAGGCCTGGACAGGAAAAAGATAAACAGGAAACAGACAAGGAATACTAGAACTCTTCTTTCTTGATACAGAATCTTGAAAGCCTGACACTTCCCATTCCTTTCCTCTTATACGAGAGAGATTTAATTAAAAATGGACCATTTTATGGATTGAGCTCACATTTTGCTAATAAGCACTGTATTCAGTATCCAAGGTCAGCTCTTTGCTTCTCAAATATATTCCCTGCTCACATGCTTGTTCCTTAATTGTCCCAATAAAGAATATTTGTAGCTCATAAGTTGAAATGAGGGGTCCTAGGTGCTCTCTGAGCTTGCTTGTTTTCTTGCAGACATTTCATTATCCTAACTAGGTAACATCATTAGTGCTTGTGCAACATTAACACTGATGATGTTGCTTGGTTAGGGTAATGAAACGTCTGCAAGAAAACAAGTTAGCTCAGAGAGCATCAAGGACCCCTTAATTGTCTGGATATCCCATTCTTCTCTTCCCTCTTCCCATTGTTGGCTTCTATAAGCCTATGGATGAAGCTGAGGGGTGGGTCTTCCCTTGTATTCAGGAAACTTCCTTTTTTCTCATTAGGCTGTTTTTCCGGCGTCATTATCCAGTCAACAGCGTTACCTTCTGCAGCACGGATCCTCAGGACCGCAGGTAACCAACCATCTTGGTTCTTGTGAAGCTTGCACCTTGCTTTTGTCCATGGAAATCCATGTCAGCCTGGATGCTAGGGAATCTATGCTTAGCGGCACAGCATGTATACCATATGCAGAAAGACCCATGGTTAATCTTCTGCAACCCAAGGAAGATGATGGCTTGCAGAATTGCTAGCAGTCACAGCAGGCAACAAGGAATTTGTTGGAGCAATGGCCTGATATCTTGTTAATGCAGCTTGCATTCAGTGTCTATCCTATATTTCTACTCATTGTATGCTGTGATGGTGAACAGTGCTTGGTTTATGAGACCAAGATGTATGTGGTAGCTTTTTCAGCTGTAACTGTGAAGTTGCTGGTGCGGATTGCTTCTGGCCTTTAAAAGATGTTTGCAAACCATGGGTTGTAATAAGAAGCTACAGAATAGGGTCCATGTTTCCATTCTGGAGACTTCTTGAAGGTGTATCAGTTGGTCTGATTGTTTTCATTTCTACAACCAACTTTTCTTGTGTGCATTATGACCATCATTATAAGGTGCATATTGTAAGAAAGGCATGCAGTATTTTATAGTGTAATGATCCTTGGATGAAAAAGGGCTAGCTTGTGGGATCCTTGTCAGTAACATTGTTTTCTTCATATGCAGAGATGTGTTGTTGAACATGACTTTGTAGCTAAATTGCTATTAGCTCATTGTAGTTAGGGGATTACTTCTACTTTTCAACTTACTTTCATTTCAAAGTTTTGTGGATTATTTGGTAAAAAGAATCTTGCTTTGATTTTTTTCGGTTTCCTATCTTTGCTGTGATGACTGTTTCAACAACACAACTTAGTTGCTCTGCTTCAGTGACATTAACCAACTCTTGAGTAATATTATACCTTGATGGCAAGAGAATTTTGCAAACACAACTTGCATGTCTAATTTTTAAAGTATTTTAATATTATGATGTATATACTTCATAAGTATATGAAGCTATTCAGTTCTCAATTCCTTGAAATTTCAGTAGGTGGAGATATTTGAACCAGGAAAAATATTTAACTCAAAAGAGATACTTAAACCAGGAATGGAGAGCACATGGCTTTTCAGCTAAAATTGGCTGAAACTGAAGGATGTGGGGATCTCCACTACAAATCCCCATTTCTGATTAACTTCTGTTGCTCTGATTACAGGAATATCAATTTTCTTCCTTTTTATGCAAAGTTTACTGTCTTTCTGTGAAGCAGCACTGCTCTTAGGACGCGTTTTGTGAGTCTGCTTTAGAGACAACTGATTGGAGAAGAGTATCTTCTTAACCTGACTCTATGTTTAATCCTAGGTGGGCCAACACGGATGGCACTACAGCTAAGTAAGTAATGAAAGACCACAAGTCATGAAAACATATAACAAGATCAACTAATCATTTATTTAACATTAAGCTATACAGTAGCATGTTGATCATGTTGTATAATAGATTGGCTTTTTAGATATGGAAGACTTTGCTTGGATCAAATTTTAGTTTGAAAGGTCCCCATTTGTGGCACCCTTCTATTACCAGCATTTAAGTTCTATTTTCGTACGGTGACAACATTGAATTTGCTTTCCCAACTGCTGACCCAAACCCCAGATGTTTATACTTCACACAAACACTGACGATTATTGTTAGTATCTATTTAAATCCTTTTGTCTATTGTTTTGATTGATGTCAACTTTTTTCCTAGAAACCATATCCCAACTATCTATTTTTTTCTCTTTTTTCCCCAGTGTGTCTAGTTTGTTCTTGCAGCTGTTCATAAATTGAGATCTCTCCCATATTTCCTGGTATTACACTTAACAAATATATTTGTGATTTCAGTTCAAGTTTTATGTTTAGGACTTTTCTGAATATTTTGATCTATTACTTTCCAATATTTTTGAGGGTTTTTTTCCTTAGCCACCACGTGATAAAATGTTCCTTCTCTGTAGTGTTTCATGTTACCCATCTTCCTCTGAGTTAAAACTATGGCTTATTATATTGGGTGAACAGAACTAAGACAATCCCATGGGAACAGAGCAGCACTTCCATAAGCAGCAAAAATCCACTGGAATTCGATCAGAATGGCACAGAATGGCACACTTACTATTATAATGCTACTGATGCCAGTATACCTTCCCCACTCCTCCCCTGCTGTAAACCACAGAGTAACAGAATTAGAATGCAGTACTGCAGGCTACTTCTGCTGACTGCTACCAGTCTGGCAGTTCGATTCTGACCTGCTCAAGGTTGACTCAGCCTTCCATCCTTCTGAGGTGGGTAAAATGAGGACCCAGATTGTTGGGGACAATACGCTGACTCTGTAAACTGCTTAGAGAGGGCTGTAAAAGCACTGTGAAGCGGTATATAAGTCTGCTGCTGCTATTATGGCCTGATCCTTGATCAGCACAGGACAAAAATCAAGGAGAGCAGAAGCCATGACCACTGTTGACATGTACCATCTGTCTTTTGTAGGATCTTCGGCTTTGTGGCCAAGAAACAAGGCAACCCATGTGAGAATGTCTGCCATCTTTTTGCTGAGTTAGATCCTGAGCAACCAGCATCGGCCATTGTCAATTTCATCACCAAAGTTATGCTGGGCACACACCGGAGATGAAGGCAGCTTGGCAATTGCTCCTTGGCCTCTCACCTGCCATTTTTCCTTCCTCCCCACCTTAACTGCCTGTCTGAATGCCTATGATGTTTTGTGGCATCTCTGCAACAGGGGAACAGGATGATTAACTCTACAGCGTTACTCAAAGTAGTCTTCTACTATCTCCATTTTAATCCACCGTCTTATTTCCACCACCCACTGACCAGGTAGAGTGGGGAAAGAGCTCACTTGATCTCAACAGATAAAGTGTAAAAACACCCAGGAACAACAGCTCTGACGAAAACTGCACAACTTACGGTAGCGTGCTACTTCTTCCATAAGCCAAGATTTTGTGACCTGACTTTAGTTAAATGCATTCTAAAGCATCCAGGGTGGGAAAACATTTTTGTACAGATGAAGAAGAGAGATTTCTCTAGCCAGGCCAAAGATCACACTATATTTACTTTGAGGCACATTTAAGAACCACCAAACGTCTGGTGGCAAACACAGTTCTTAGCTGCAAAACTTGTGTGTGTTTACACCACCTGAGAAAAAAAGCATCTAGTGGCCTTTCCTTCTACAAACAACATTGCTCTGGACAAGCACACCACTTTGCAATGGAGAAACAGGGCACTGGAGGTCCAATCTTGTATCTCGCTCCATCAAGCAGATTAGGCATGAGTCTTTATTAGTAAAGCATATCAAATCCTAAATTGTTTTATTTCATTACACAACGTGGTGCCCAGCTTGGTATGAAGCAATGAATTATTCTTGGAATTATACAAACTCAGGTTCTAGCTATAAAGCTTTTGGGGGATTCTTAAATGCATGTTAAAAAAAAAATAGAAAGCTTCCCTCCAGTTTCTTAATTGTTGGCCTTATTGATTTATTGGGTCTGAAAACCCCTATAATCCAATGCTGTTGTCTCTGAAGCTTGGAGTTAAGCTACTACTATTTTTTTCAGTTACCTTTACCCTTCAAGATACAACATGTTTGGGTAACCAACTGTGCTGCTCTTCAGTGCTGCTGTATGTGAACGTCCGATCTGGGATACAATTAGTGCAAGCTGCTACTGTAGTTCAATAACTCTTGAACTCGCTCCAGTGCTTGATTTTCATTTTGAATTGAAACTGACAATGGACAGACAAACCAACAGCTGCATCACGAATTCTTCAATATCGTGGAAATGGTGACCAAATAGGGGGACACCAAACTCACCAGTAGTCCAAGAGTCCCTCCCCCCCAAAAAAACCTCACTAAGGATTGCATCTTATTTTTTATTTGTAATGCATGCGAGCATTTTGGCCAGTGTAGGCTTTACATCGAAATGGCAAACTGAGTGAAGCAAAAAATGCTTTTAAGCTCCATATGTGAAAATACTGCCAACTGTGTGAGAGGTACATACATTCCACTGTCTTGTGGGAGCTGAGAAGCTGGAACAGACACATAATGCTTAAGAAGTTGTTGGTGTAAAATATCCCAACTGACAACAGGCCATAAATATATTGGCCGAGTTCTATAATGGAGAAGCATTAGGCAATTGTAAGTGATGAAGGGTAAGTGTTGGGCAGAGTGGATTCTCAATTCCCGAAGACCTTGCAAATACTAAGACTAGAGGCTACTCCGTAGGATTTAAGCTATTGGGATGAACAAGATACATTGCTCCCATTTCAATTCAAAGCAGAAAGCAGCAGGAATCTAGAACGTAGAAGGTCCAAGAAAGGATGTGTTGGTTCTCCACAGTGAAAGCTATTCGGATTTCATGGGAAAATCATCTGGACATCTTGTTGAGTTTGACTTCTAGCTTTAAGCAAGGAGCTAAAATCCAAATAATTGGCTGGGGAGGACTATATATCACATGCAGCTCATTTCTCAAAGATCAATTGGCTGGACACTGAACCCAGTTTTTTGCTTCTGACATGCCTGATGCAGACTTCTAAGTTTAGAAACTCACAAAATAGACTAAGAAAATGGGCAGGTGATCGATATTAATTTTAACAGTTTGATAGCTCAAAAATCCATTTTAACGATTCTCTTCAGCCTCTCAGAATTCACTTTCCTACACAAGAGTTTACCTTTGCATCTGGATAACACACGGCAGAATGTATGAGCTGTCACAGGATTAAGGCACAGGAGGTGGTGAAGGGCTTAAAAAACCTTGATGTAACAGGAGCCCTATTTTAATTATTTTTGGTTTTCGAGTTTTTCATTCCAGAAGACCAGCTGTGTGTATTTTCTTTCCCCACCAGACAACTAGAAGATTGCTTTAAAAAAAAAAAACCCAATTCAGAATTGTATTCTTAATAAGCACAGTATAGTAATTCCTTAGGTGCAATTGGTTGAACCAACCTCCCATTAAGACATGTCGACGCAAGTACCAAGAAAGCACAGCAGTTGTGCTTGGTGGAGTCCCTGTTCTTGGTGGAGCACCTCTGGTGAGAGTCACGCAAGGGATTCCCCCCACCGGCGTCTTCAAGATGGGTCACTGACAGCAAAGGACATCTCAGATGAGCTAGTGAAGAGTTCTGCTGCTCTACAAACGTGCCTTCCAATCTTTGAAAGTGGCGGGAAAGGGAGGGTTGGGTTTAGTACAGAGTTTTATTTTGTCTACTAAAGAATTTAGATCTGAAGGTTAGTGCGAGATGTCTTGATAATATATATGTGTGTACATATATATATAGATTTGGGAAGGGGGAGGGAGGGCAGGGGAGAGACA
>JAOYMU010000098.1:14058722-14071597 GCA_025802295.1 Psammodynastes pulverulentus
TTTGTGTTTGTATTTTATTTTATATTCATGTACACTGAAGAAGGTATTTAATTTCGTCGTATGAGGTACAATGACAAAGTGAACTAACTAACTAACTCCAATCTTATGCATATTTACTCACTCTTGGCTTTCAGGGCAACTTTATCAAACTAGACAACTGTGTTCAGATGGGTCATTGTTTTTAGAGATATTCCCTTATCTAAACAGAAAAACAAAATGATTATGGGTGGGCAAAAAATCAGTGGGACTGGGAGAAACTTTCAACTTATTGTTAATTTCTCTATTGAGTTTCCTTGTGGGAAGTTGAGAGGGAGTATTAGAATTTTTTCTTCCTTCACTCCCTCTTTTCTTTCTTATTTCTTTCCCCCAACCTCCCTGCTTTCTCTCTTCCTTTTCTTCCTGTTCCTTCCCCCCTCCCAGTTTCTTCCTTCCCTTTCTCCCTCCTCCTTCCTGTCACACTGAGTGTAGACTTGATGCTGGCTACCTCATTGATTTCATAAAACAATAGATGTCGTGTGGGCCAGGGAGGTGCATATTGCTTGCTGAGAGTCAGAATGCGGTATATGAGAGGCTGAAGGAGTCAGCAAGGATGCTTGGTACAGCGCAAGTTGGGAAGAGTTCATGAGTAGCTAGCTGTATTGAATTTATACTTCCTGTTGGCTTCTCCACCGACTTGTGGGAAGCGTTGGAAATAACAACCACATGATTCTAGATGACTGGCAGTGCAGCAGCACCAAAGCATGAAGTCATGAATTGCCAAATTTCAATTCTGTGGGAGTCACAGATCCCAGATTTTGGATGTCGTTTGAAAATTAGCCCATTTGAAGCACATTGATTCAAAAAATGTTGCCCTGTGATGTACCACTTCGCCCAATTGAAGGTTACAAACAAACACAAAAATTCAGTAGTATATAGGTTTTTAATTCCAGCCATGCATATAAAGGGCTGTAAAGGTGGGGCTGAAATCTATGTCCTACAACCAACGTTTTCCCTTTATAGCTGGTTCCTAATATATCCTTGTTGCATGTTGAGTTTTAGAGACAAGATGGGATTTAAGCACAATTTACGGGTGCCAGACCCAAAAGGCCTGGGCTTGAGGTTAGCCATGGAAGGCTTCAAGGCTTGGCATCCCCCCCCCACACACACACACCTTTGAGAAAATGCAATCACAAGCCCTATGAGAGGCCACTTAGTGGAATTCTATGTTAATGCTCAGGCATCTCTGAATAGAAATCTTTTCTCGGCAGCTAAAGTTGGTCAGAGGTCCCCACCTCCACAGAGCAAGCTCTCTGCCCACATCTTCCTTTGCATGCAGAGAATGGCTCTATTGCTGACGAGCCAAGAGACCTGCCACAGATTGGACACTGCTATCAGAAGGAGCATTAGTGTGTATGCGTGGGTGGGGGGAGGCACAGTGGGTGGGTGGCAGAGAAAGGAATGGAACTTCCGTAACTGCAAACCCCACAGCGATGTTTCCTGTATCACAAAGAGGATCCAAAAATAAACTCATAAACTAATCCCAGCTACAAAGGAATGTAGACATTTAGAATTGTAAGGAACTGAGGGTTCTTCAGCATTAGATGGATGTGCAATGAAAAAACACGACTGGGTTTTTGAGAGTATGGAGTGAGAAGGGATGTGCACATTTTTGTTAATTTATTAAAATATTTCTATACTAGTTTTGAAGATATATCTGAGATGAACCAATGTATATGCTTTCTGTTTCAGACAACTGACAAGCTCTAAAACGATTCAGATTTTTTTTAAAAAAACCCAAAACATCCAGTTGGACAGGCAGCAAGCCAGAGTGTCCCAAAAAGTTTTAGTAGGTAAAGAAATTTGGCATTATTGGTATTGAAGTTGGGAAACTGCAACTGGAATTGCACAACTAGAAAATGAAGTAACAAGACCAACTTGCTCAAACTATCTGCTTAAAATAACCAAGGACCCCTCCATTCCAACTTTCATCCAAAGTCACAGTACCCCAAAACACTTGAATAATTCTGGAAAACAATGGATAAAATCCCACAAGTACCGTTCCTCCTTGTCTATAGCAATACGGTAATATCAAAGGACAATTTGGAATTATGCACTATCAGAGACAACCACTCTCTCTAAAACTAGGGCCAATCTCTACTTCATCAAATTCCAATCACGTGTCAATGTTGCCATTTAAAGCTAAAAGAATGAAATAGATGATAGGGAAGATCCATCCGCCCTGAGACCTTCAACTGCTGCCAGCCCAGGAGAATTAGGTGGCTAAATTTGGTGTAGTTAGAGCTAGAAAAGAGATGGTGCAGGATGCCAGTTGGGGACCTTGGCCAGTTGCTCTCAGCCCTTCTTAAGCTGACAGTGGCAAAGTACTTCCAAGAAATCTTGCAAGGAAAACTGCAGGGACTTGTCCAGGCAATTTTCAGGATTTAGCACTGACCTGAAGAAAATCAATCAAATCAACACAAGCTGGTATAAAGTAGCTTCCGTTTCCATTATGGCAGTTAAAATAATCAGTAATTAGATATAATTCTCTATGTCAGGATCAAGGAATACTTTTTTTGGTATTGAAAAATTATAAGCAGTCTTTCTCTACCAAAGTTACTCTGCATTATTAAGGAAACAAAATTCAGCATTTACATACAATACATAGCTTTTGTTAAAGGAAGCAGCCTTGCTCTTTTATCCAGACACTATCTTTGCATGATTTGGCAGAGGGAAAATACAAATGTGTTCTCACCATCCCCCATACATTCGGTTCAATAAATAATGGATTTGTAAAGTATTGTTTTTTGATTTTCAAAAATAAAGCAGCCGATCTCCGAGCATGTTTCAGTAAAATGGATGCTGAATTCAGCGTGAAACACGGACTGGGAAGCGATTACAGTACTTTATTATAAATGTAACGTAGATCAATTTCTGACTAACTTTCAGACATAGGCACTTGATCGCCCAGGATTTCTCAACTATATTTTCTGAGAATTCTGGGAGTTGAAGTCTGTAAGTTGCCTTAGGTTGGGAAATACCCAATCAAAGCCTGTATCCTGGTTTGGGCCTCATAATACTTGGAACTCCTCATATGTATCCAATGAATGGGTGTATTATTTTCTCAGCAATTCTCTCCGATTGCAGAACTTTATTCCGTACAGTGTAAATAGAACCCATATCAATCAATGCAAAAATAAATAAATAAATCCAGCAACCCTGCCCTGAACATTTTTTCCCCGTGTATACCATTGAGCGAACCGACAGGACGCTTACAACGCACATGCAAGCGCGCTCAGGAAAGCATTATCGCGCAGACACGGCGAACCTACAAGAGGCGGGAAAAGCGGCGGCAGGCATACACTCGGGGAGGAAACCCGTTTTATTTTACGTGCACGCAAGTGGTGCGCGTTTCACCGAGACGTGGCGTACCACACAAAGCCCAGCCTTGTCTTGAGAATCTCTACAGACTTAAAAAGCTCAGGCTTGCAAAACGTGGCAAAGAAAAGCGGGCAGGCGGTCCCCGGGTCGACGCGATCTCCTTCCAAGGCGCGCAAACGGCCGCGCCGAAGACGAGTGGAAAAAGTTGGGGTGATAAAGCGGGGGTGGGGTGGAGGGTAGTCGGTGGTAGGAATCCTATATGTTCTTTTCTGCCTTCGCGTCTTGGGAAGCCGCCCGGAGGGAAGGTGGGCGGTAAATGCCGTACCTCCCCCTCCCCCGGCGCTTGCGGTGGCGAAGGCTGTTTGATGTTGCTGCTGTTGCAGTTTTTCTGGTCCGAGGCAGAAGCTGCCTGCCGCCCCCGAAACCTCCCACGCGCGGCAGCAGCTCAGAGCCGCTGCCGCCGCCGTTCCATTGTAAATCCGGCGGCGTGGGAGGCAATTCCGTGCCAAAGGCTCAGCGCCGAGGCGCGCAGAGAGAAAGGAGGTGGAGGAGGAGGAGGAAGAAGAAGCGGAGGGAGTGAGGAGGCGGACGGAGAAGCTCCGACGGAGGGACGCAGAAGACCATCGAAGCTGGACAGGGGTGCCGCACTGGGAGCTCTGCGCCTTCTGGGTCTGCCTTTCCGCGGAGAGCCAAAAGAAGGTGCGGCCACCAACGAGGCTTCTGAGGCCTTGGGTCCATGCTTGACGGGCACACCGGTCGGGCTGGGAAGAAATCCACTGGCGCGGTAAGATTGACACGGGGAGCAAGGAGAGGGAAAGATTGAGGGTGCGGGGCTTGGAGGAGGTGCCGCGGACGAACAGGAGAGATGAGATGAGGGGAGCTACTGGAAGCAAGTTATGGGGAGGAGGAGGGGGGGGAATCAAGAACTGCCAAGAAGGAATCGGCTGTCAAACCTCGCAGCTCTTCAACGAAACGCTTCTCCAAGAAGCTGCTTGGATGCAAAAGGGGGGACCCCGGTGAAAATGCCAGGATATTCAGAAAGGTTTGGGGGGGGGGGTTGTCGAGCTTGCTTTGTTTGGGGGGGAAGCCACGCCCCCCACCTGGGCAACCTTATTTGCTGCCTATTCTGGAGACCTTGGATCTAATGGGCCGGTGGATTCTGCACAGGCTCAGGCACCCTCTCATCTCTCTGTCAATATATACTTCAGTCTGTAGAAGAGTTGAACTCCTCATTGGGTATGTAGCCAGAATCTGTCGTTGATAGCAACAAACTACCTTGTTCAATTAAACCTGAAAGGAAATGAGAGGGCATTTGGAGGGTTACCATGGTGCACCCAGAAAAATCATGCCAGCATTGGTATCAGAAAGACTAGGCTTCAGGGAAGAGTTTAACATCCTAAGATAAATTAACATTTGGGGGGAAAAAGGAGCCAGGATAAAAGCAACTTCATTTCTGAGCTTTCAGCCTGGGATTGAAATACTGATGTTGAAATGGATGGATGTTAAGATTATGTAGATCCTCATAAAACACCTAATCTTTAATGCTTTATCCAGAAATATAAGGTATTGGGATTAAGAAAAACTATATTCCAGGTAGTAAATTTGGAATTATAATTCTATAATCTCTCTCTGGTGCTTTAAATGATAATATAAGTAACTCCAAAAGATGATAAGCCAGGCAGTATTGTGTTTAAGGTCCTTGGCTAATCGCAGGTAGTCCTTGAGTTACAACCACAATTGAATCCAAAAATTACATTGCTAAGTGAAACATTTGTTAAATGAGTTTAGCCACATTTTAACTTTCTTGCCACAATTGTTGCCACAGGGAATCATTGCATTCGTTAAATTAGTAGCATGGTTGTTAAGTGAACCTGGCTTCCCCATTGACTTGGCTTGTCAGAAGGTCGCAAAAGGGATCACATGACCCCAGGACACTGCAACTGTCATAAATATGAATCCGTTGCCAAGCATCTGAATTTTGATCATGGGGATGCTGCAACAGTCCTAGTGTGAAAAATGGTCCTAAGTCACATTTTTCAGTGCAGTTGTAACTTTAAACGGTCACTAAATGAACTGTTTTAAGTCAAGGACTACCTGTACTTTTAATACGTACCCTGTTGGCATCTCCAGAGAAGATTGGCAAGAACTATAGGAAGATAGTGAAGTTTGATCTGGAGAGTATTTGTCAACAACCATCAGTTGCTGTTGACCTCACCAAGTTAACCAGTTAAGAATCATGACTAGATGAGTTAATTTGACTAAGTTATAATTGACAGAATCTTGCACAATTCTCTCCCCATCTCCTCTACAGCCGGAGAAACTAGGGAGGGTCTCTTCTGAGCCTCTTGCCCCGCCCACTATCCAGCTGAGGACCATGCTGTCTCTTATCTGACCGTTCCCTTGGCAGCGTCTCTTCTTCGCCCAGTTTCTCAAGGTTTTTCCCACATTACAGCTGCATTCTCCCATTTGCCCCCCCTCCCTTCCACACCCACGTATCTCCCACTTGTATTCTCAAAATTTCCTCACCCGCTGTTTATCTTCAGCCTCTTCCAAGAAGAGAAAATAATGGCAGCTCTGTTGGTATCCATGGAGTGCCAACTCCACCCCAGCCCATTGCTTCACTGTTTTAATGGCCTTGTAATAGATGACAGAGCCTGCACAAGGGTGGATAAAGAAGGAACAAGTAGTGGGCGTTTGGAGGAGTCTGATATGTGTGTGCATGTTGGTTACTACGAGGCCCAGCAAGAGGTGTGTGCGGAATGTTTCTGGTTTGTGCAGAAAATCTAGGTTTTGTGTGTGCACGCATGTGTACTAAGCAGGTTGGAGATATCACATTGGGTTTTCAAAGGACAGAAGGTTGATTGCAATGTTGTTCGGGGCTGGTAGTGCAGAGACAAAGACTTTTATGCATGGGATGCTGTAATTGTAAGTCGGGGTAGTTTACTGTACTTGAAGATTTGTAATAAAGAAAACACCCTCACAGTGATGAGGTAAAAAACTGAAACAGCGTACAAGAGCTTTCTTTTGATGGCAAGATTGGGGTTGCAGTGTGGGATGGATGGAGAATGTGCATCCCTAGTGAATTCTAGTGCAAGATCAAATTATCCCATAGGTTAAAAAAAAAGAAAAGAAAGCAGGATCTTAAACAGTAATTGAAGTTTTCAGCAGCAATCTGAAAATACACTTAATAAGAAATACGCCCCACTGAGCACAGTGGGACTTTATTCCAAGAAAGCAAAGGGAGGGTAGTTTTATTAGCATGAAGGAGAGAGAAAGGAAAAGGCTGGGGCCTTGTTTGCCTCAGGAATATGGCAGTGATGTAGAGGTAACAGAGCAGGGATTATATGAGCTACAACAACACACTTAAGAGGCCATGTAGAAGGCCTCCCCCGTTTATTGTTGAGCCTTAGAAGACTCCTGGGCTGGATCATACCCCCCTTCAGCCCAATTTGGGTCTGTTCGTCCAAAGAAATGGGAGGAAAATTTCAGTGTAAATCATCTGTTTATATCATCAAGCCGTTGTTTCTGTGTGAATGGGGACACAGGGTCAATAGGCAAGAGGGGGGGAGAAGCCCCTTAATTTATGACACTGATAGCTCATCCTAATTTAAACTTGCAAACTTAGTCCAAAGGAAATGCCAAGTATTTTCCATGGCAGGGGTCTCCAATCTTTCAGACCTTAGGGACCACCAAATTCATAATTTTAAATCCCATGGACTACTAATAGGAATCCAGTGCGATGCTCGCTGAAGCACCTGGACTCTCAGTGACAGGATGAGGTCCTTCAGGCACTTAGCTTGGCCACTTGTTTCTGCAACCTTAAACACTCACAGAGACATTTGGACTCATTTCCCACAGAAAACAAAACACCGGGATCTGTCATATTTCTCTCTCTCTCTCTCTCTGTCTCCCACTCTCATCTTTCAGCTCTAGTCACAGGACTGGCCCAATGGTCATCCTGGAGCAGCTCCTCCATTTGTGTGTGTAGTACGGACCACCAAAATTTTCTCATGGACCACTGGTTGGAGACCTCTGTTCTATGGGTGTCTTCTTTCTTCTGCCTGCCTGAACTATGGAGCTAAAGTGGGGCTCTGCCCTCCTCCAGTTTGGCTACTGCAGGTATTTCTCGACGTAAGACCACAATTAAACCCCAAATTTCTGTGGCTAAGCACGGCAAATGTTAAATGAGTTTTGCTCCATTTTATGACCTTTCTGCCCCAGTTGTTAAGCAAATCATGTGGTCATTAAACAAATCTGGCTTCCCCCATTGACTTTGTTTGTTGGAAATTGGCTGGGAAGGTTACAAATGGTGATCACATGATCTCAGAACCGTACAACTGGCATAAATACATGCTGGTTGCTAAGTGTCCAGATTTTGATCATGTGACCACCAAAGGTCATAAGTTTGAAAACCAATCATCAGTGGTGTTTTAATTTCGAACGATAACTAAACAAATGGTTGTAAGTTGAGGATTACCTGTACTTTGGCCTTCATGGTCTCACTCTGTCACCCCTGCAGGCAATTGGCAATGGCATTGTTGCTCCCCCGCACCCTGGGCGAACTTCAGCTCTATCGTGTCCTCCAGAGAGCCAACCTCCTCTCCTACTATGAGACTTTCATCCAGCAGGGTGGTGATGACGTGCAGCAACTGTGCGAGGCTTGTGAGGAAGAGTTCCTGGAGATCATGGCTTTGGTTGGCATGGCGACCAAGCCACTCCACGTCCGGCGCCTCCAGAAAGCTTTGCGGGAATGGGCAACCAATCCTGGTCTCTTCAACCAGCCAGTGCCCTCCATACCTGTAAGCAGCATACCACTCTTCAAGATCTCCGAGTCCGGAGGCCACAAGTCACTCACCAATGGACACACCAGTCCGGTAGAGATCCCTGGCAAAAGCAGTGCCACTTCGCCTTCCAAAAGCCCCTCCGAGCCACGAGAGAAGCTGTCCCCCTTGCCAGCCATGCAGTGGGGGAACCCCGAGTCTGAAGAAGAAGGAGGGGTAACCTCACCCAGTGAACCCCCATCATCCACTGAGCATCTCGATCCAGAGCTGGCCCATGCAGTGTCCGAGGGGGTGGATCGCCTGTTGCGCAGCTGCCCGCGCAGCGGAGATGTAGAATTGAAGACTCTCCTGAAGCTGAATAAGAAGTTGGCCAAAACAGTGGGGCATATCTTCCAGTTGGACAACGGGGACCCTCGGAAGGAAGAAGAGATCCGGCGTCACAGTGCCATCTACGGGCGGGGTGAAACTCGGCGGTGTGAGGGCAAACAGCTCACCCTTCATGAGGTGAGCCATGAGGGAAGCTACCAATGGTCAACCAAAACTCAGGAATGTCATTAACTTAAAGTATTCAATAGGTTTAGCAGATTAAAGAATGTCCGATATTAATACTACTGTGATAATAAAAAAACCACACTCAGCAGTGGGTAGCATCTGGCTGACTTCATCTGGAAAGGGAAACTAAGCAAGGGTAGGTGTGTTTACCATTTGGATGGGGGACCTCAGGATATAGTGGGGGAGTAGACCAAATTTAAGAAGTTTCAAAAATATTGAAAGAAGGCAACTCATTCCCAGGTGACATAAAAAAAACCCTTTATGAATGTGTTGAAGTAACTGCTTAGAACTGAGTTTAACTCAAAGGAGGCCTTACTGGTGCAGTCCCTCTGTGTTAGCCTATACAGTGAAGGTTGTAATTTTGTTTTTTAATGATACAGAATTAACCTCAAAGTTTCTATGGAAAAAGAGATTCACAGTGGTGGGACCACCAATCTCAAGAGTTTTGGATGGAAAACCAAGGAGTAGGGGCCTTAGAGACTAACTGCAGAGGATGAGCCCTCAGATCTTCCATTCACTAATATGACTATCCACTGGAGTTCATTTTGATGGATGTGGCCTCTGCCTTATCCCAGATCAGAATGCTCCCCCTGCCCCCTCCCTCCTCTCCTTTCTTTTTTCCTCTCTTCTCTCCTGCTAATTCTTTAAATATCCATCATTCTTCAATTGTTCTCTACAAACCAGCAAAGATCTGTGGAGACTCACCTTCTCACGTTCGCTGGCCAGGCTTGCTGCTCTGTTTTCAGTGCCAGTTAGCTGTTTCATGAAAATGGATCTTTAGTTGAAAAATGCTTCGTGTAGTCTGTAAGTGATGATACATGTAAGAATATAATTACTAACTAATAATGAACAGGCTTCAAATGCAGTGTGAATCCATGTGCAATGTAATGACTGGAGCTATCGCCTCATACAGACAACTCAAACAGAAAAGGCAGATAGATATATAATTTTTCAATCCAAGATCAGCATAAATAATGTTTAAAACTAGGGGATTATTGTTCTTCCTATGACAGCAGTCAGCACTCAGTCTATAGCTGTATACTAAAATATAGTATACAACTATAAATCCTCATGGGACTAAAATGTACAAAGAATTATTAAAAATTATGATTAACAATATTGCAAATAATATATGGTGACGAACTAAATGTAGAAGATAATATGTGGAATGTAGAAGATAATGCAGCGGCGGTTTCCTACTGGCGCAGTACCAGTTTGGTGAGAGTGTGCGCAGTTCGGACAAGCCCCAGCTAAAGTGCCTCTCAGCTGTTTTAGCATGGCAATTCGCTCTGTCGCGTCATTTAGCTGAGCGGATAAAGCCAAAGAAAGAGCATGGGCAGGTGGGAGGGCCCACAAAACTGCCCAAATGCCGATCGTCGGAGCTACCGCTCATCAGCGCTACCAGCTCGCCAAATTAGGTGCGAACTGGCAGCATACCACCACTGCATTAATGTAATAGAAAATATGATTGATAACCAAAAATGAGATGGTGACCTATTCATCCCTTTTCGTACTCAAAGATTTCTATTGGAGAACATTGTTGACTAGTTTGTGTTAAGATGTAACAAGAGATGGGGAACATAAAATAATCCAAGCAGTAGCAAATATATAATTTTGAATTACATTTTGATACCGATTTAATTTTAAAACAGGTATAAAGAGGATGGTCAATCTCAAATGAAGCTAGTTTATTCACTGGTCCATGCTTTCAGAAACTTAGAGAATCAGAGTTTTAAATGCATTGTGCCTAGTATTCTTTGAGGTCCCATGCTTCCTCAGAGAATTAATTCTATTCACTCTTCTCTCCCAGCTCACAATTAATGAGGCTGCAGCTCAGTTCTGTCTGCGAGACAATTCACTGCTGTTGCGTCGTGTGGAATTGTTTTCACTGTCACGTCAGGTGGCTCGGGAGAGCAGCTATCTCTCTTCACTGAAAGGTTCTAGGTAAGACTCGGATCTTGGTGGTTTTGTTAGCAATGGGAAGTTCTTGAACTGAGCTGCTCTTGAATGATTGTTGTAAATCTGTTGGGAAGGTTCTCAGTGGGCAGAATAAATTGCTGTTGCTTCTAGTCTTATCTTCATCAACTATCCTTTTCGGTCTATGGAGATTCTCAGACATCCAGGTCAGAGTTGTCCCGAAGGTGCTTTTTCAAGAGGCAACTGGACTGTTTTTTCTTTGAAGACATTTCGCTTCTTGAAGATGTTTTTCATCAAGAGCTGAAGAAGCTTCTTCGATGAGAAGTGAAACCTCTTAAAAAAAAACCCCAGAAAATCCAGTTGCCTCTTGAAAAAGCACCATATCCCTTTCGGGTTGCTTGAAGAAACCTAATTTCTTCAAAAGGTTGAAATGCCCCTTTTGAAATGTCCCCCCAAAACAGGTAGATTAAAAAAAACATTTTGCATATATTTCATCTGACCTCGGTTTCTATGCTGTCAAAAATAAGTCCCAGATGTGAAATATGCTGAATATTGGTACAAAATGATCTCTGCTAAACTGGAGCTAAAGTAAGATTTGTCCACTATGTTGATTATCTGCCCACTGATGCTAATGAATACAGGTAATTAATCCAAGAATATCTCCGGCATTCAGAAACCAATCCTTGTATTGTTAATTTGCTACTTGTCTTTGAAATTGGTTTAACAAAAACAGAAAATCATAGTAAAACAGTATAGGAATAATCCTGCACGAACCTTGAGTTTTCACCTTTTCATCCCCAACTTTGTGTGTGTGACAAAGAGCTCAAAAACTTCTGTTTTCAATTTTGAAACCAGTGTGTCCCATTAAAGCTGGAATTTGGGGCCTAGAATTTTTTACATATTTATAATTCCATTATATATTTCTTGTAATCCATTTTTATTCTAATGTTTTAAAAAGTAAATTAAAAAGTTTCTGCTTTGACTTTTGAATTAATAATTTTCCCTTTTACACCTGAAAATCGAGAACTAGGGTTTGTGCCCACTGTGATCACGTATCAAATCAGGATATAAAATAGTTAAGATCCAACTCGGGACGGTCAACGGGACCAGATGTTTACTCTTACGAGCTTTCGGCTACTTTCCCAGGGATCGACCCAGAATGGATCTTGCAACATTATTCTGGGACACTTATATTTGCCTTCACTCATATCAAATTGCACTTTGACACTGTTTTGAGTAACATGGTTGGAATAAACCTCAGGGTCCTGATTTGAGCAACCATGGGAAATTGCAATTATTTCTGCAGAGAAAGATTAGATTTTTTCATCAATATGAATGTTAGGACAGATGGAGAAGCTGAGTCGAAGATTAACTAAAACACATTCTCATCATATGAGGCCATAGTTTCTTATGTTTAAAATAAGGGCCTATTTTACCCATCAGGATAAAGTGATCTGATTTACAGGTAGCCCTCAACTTACAACATTTAGTGACCATTTGAATTTATAACAGCACTGAAAAAAGTGACTTATAACTGTTTTTCACATTTACAACCGCTGCAGCATCCCCCATGGTTACGGGATCAAAATTTGGACGCTTGGCAACTGACTCATGTTTATGAAGGTTGAAGTATCCTGGGGACATGTGATCCCCTTTTGCAACCTTCTGACAAGCAAAGGCAACGGGGAAGCCAGATTCACTTAACAATCACGTTACTAACTTAACAACTGCAGTGATTCAAGTAACAACCTTTGCAAGAAAGGTTGCAAAATAGGGTTAAATTCACTTAACAACTGTCTTGTGTAGCAACAGACATGTTGGGCTCAGTTGTGGTCGTAAGTCAAGAATTACCTGTAACTTTATATATATATATATAAATTTGTATATTCAGCCATCACAACCAGTGAACCATGTGAAGCATGATGAGTGAACCTATCCAGTCAGGCGTAATCAGACAGACTACAATGAACAAAAACGTAACTTAGTACAACAGACTTAGCCATTAAGCTTAATATGTAGATTGATTCATTAGGGCAGGGTTCAGCAACCTGCGGCTCTGGAGCCGCATGTGGCTCTTTCATCCCTCTGTTGCGACTCCCTGTTGCTGATCGGTTCCACAATTGATAGGGCTTTTGGTTAGTTACCTGTCCTAACCAAAAGCCCTATCAGTTGAGGAAACTCTATGGTGAGGGAACTGGACTTCTGGTCAGCTCCAGAATTGAACAGGGGGCTTCCGGTTAGGACCTTTGTGGCTCTTTGAGTGTTTAA
>JAOYMU010000098.1:14117515-14128252 GCA_025802295.1 Psammodynastes pulverulentus
GAGAGAGGGATAGAGAGATTGGATGGATGGAGGGATGGACAGAGAGAGGGATTGATGAAGAGATGGAGGGTGGGAGGGCAGGAGGGAGAAAAAGATGGATGGATGGAGATAAAGGATGGAGGGATGGAGAGATTGGATGGATGGACGGTTGGACAAAGAGAGGGATGGAGAAATGGATGGATGGAAGGAGGGGGAGATGGATGGATGGATGGATGGATGGATGGCAACTTTATGAGGACAGGACCTCAACACCCAGAATTCCCCAGTAGGCACACATGAAGATGGGTGGACTTGGACTCCCAGAAGTCCCGAGCCATCGTGCTTGAAGATGGGTGGAGTTCAACTGCTTAACGACCGCCTGATTCACTTAACAGCTGCTGGGAACCGAGGCACAAAAAGTCATGACTTACTTAACAACTGCCTTGCAAAAGATTACCTTACATTCCCCTATGACCCTGGAGGTTTCCAAGAAGAAATTGGACAGCCTTTGGTTGGGAACAATTTTAGGGTCTCCCATGCTTGAGTACAGGGGGGTTGGACTAGAAGACCTCTAAGGACCCTTCCAACAATTGTTATTCTGATCTCCAACCGCAGGCCGTGTGGGCCCAGGCTGATAAAGCTCCAAAACCTGAAAAGAAAATACCTGAGATTTAAAAAAAAACCACCCTCCCTCAAAAACCTCTAAAATGTTAATAATAATGGATCCTGAATTTTTTAAAAATAAGATTTTGGTTTTTTTAAGGCACACAAGTGTGCATTTCCCCCCCCAGATTGGGGGCAAAAACCAGGTGCAAAGGTTGTGAATTTTTGGCATCGTTGATGGGGAAAGCATTCTTGACAGGAAATCAAGCGTGTTCGCCTACCAGTATATTATTAAAATGAGAAATAGACCGAGACGGCGGGCAGGTTTACCTGGAGTAGAGAAAGCTGCAGGGGAATGACAGCTGTCTGTCGTAACTGAAGGGCGGCCGACTCAAAAGATGGGGTGGATTTGTCCAGACCTGTTCCAGAAACCAGGAGAAGAAACCAGTTTAAATTAGAAGGAAGGTGATTTGGGTGAGACATACAGAAGAACCGCTTCAGGGGGAGAGTAGAGCTGTTTGCCGGTGGAACTCCCTGCTTCAAGAGACGGTGGGTCTTGGTTGGATGGAGAGCCTTAGAACAGAGAGGCTGGATGTCGCTCGGAGTCGCTTGATGGGCAGCGAATAAATTTGATAAAGAAACGACAACAAAAAGTGAGAGACGAAGGCGGATGAATTTATGGGCATTTTTCACACCCTGGTAGCATCCCCGTGGTCAGGATTCAGACTACTTGGCAACTGACTCGTATTTATGACAGTTGCAGTGCCCCCAGGGTTGCGTGGTTTCTTTTTGTGACCTTCTGTTAAGCAGAGTCAATAGGGAAAACCGGATTCACTTAACAACCGAGTCACTAACTTAATAATTGGAGGGATTCAGTTAACAACGTGGCAAGAATGACTTTCTCGTTTAACAATGGGGATTTGAGGCTCAATTGTACATTAAGGACATGGATAGCGCTGACTCGTATTTATGACAGTTGCAGTGTCCCTGACACCTGATGAGCAAATGGGAAAGCCTGATTCACTTAACAACCATGTAACTTGCTTAACAACTGCAGGGATTTACGTAATAAAAAGGGACAAAACTCACTTTTTAGCAGAAATTTGGGGCTCAATTGGGGTTGTAAGTTGAGGACTACTTGTATAGATCTCCCTGTTTGTTTGTTTTTGTTGTTATTTTGGACCTGACTCAGTTTTTGTTCCACTCATGTTCAATCCAACCTCACATCCCAGCTCCTGAACAAGGCACTCCACCCGACATTTTGGGGCTAAACATTGCATTCTTTTAGCCTCCTCACAAATTGCTATCGTGAAAGTAAACACGCAAAAAAATCACCCGTCCGTCTTTTTAAGCAATTTTCACTCTTTGTTCTTTGGGGAGTTTTTAATTCTCTCTGCTTGATAAACCCTTTCCCCCCCAAAAAAATTATTTCAAGGGTTAAACAGATTCATACCAACGGGTGCCCCATGGAAGCAAATATGACCAGGAGACCATGATAAATGTGATTTCTGGCAACACCCACCAACCAAATGTTTAAACTGTTAGTCACTGTCCAAGGTGATGAAAACATTTTTTTTTATTTTAAATTAAAATCAAACAGGGCAAAAAGGCCAAATATGGGGAAATTCTACTGATGTTCGGTGCGGATGTGAAAGAGTTAAAAAAAAAGTATAATTCCTGGAAGGAAAAAAAATCTGGGGTGCCCCTCCTTTCCTCATGCCGTAAACAGGGGGCTTAAGTTTTTCCTTCATGGTTAATAATCCAGGCTGGCCTTTAAATGCCAGCTTTTTTCCCCCAAAGTACAAATTGGTAGAGCTTAAGGCGCTAAATCAGATCAAAGGCCAATTGAGTTTAACATCCTTGTTTTGGTGATAGCAGGAGAACTTAGTTTAAAAAGCTGGTTAAAGCATAACTAATCTGTTATCTGGAAAGGCGGAAAGTCTCTGGGGGGGCGGGAAGCAGAAAGATTTATTCCAGTACAAAATGCTTGGAATAATATCTCTTCTTCGTAATTTCTTCCGTGAAAAGGATCTTTTAAGCAGGTGATGGGAACGAGACCTTTCTGCTGAAAAGCAGGGTATAAATAGATTTACTATTATTACGAACAGGAACAAACAGCTACGCTTTTAAACCAGGGTAAGGAGCTTAGCTGGAGACCGATTCACTCCCCCCCCCCAAAAAAAACTTCTGATTCTATCCAACAGTTACTGCTTGCCCAGAATATTACTCACTGTACCCAGAGGCACCAGTATTTGGAAAATACACATGCAATATTCAACGCAGAGATATTTTAGCATTCGAAGTAATAGAAAGTAACTGGGGTTTTAGATTTTGGCAACACTTTGCTCTCCAAATTCGTTTCAGTTTAGTTTCTGGATATTTTGATACCCTCGTCGATATAATTTTCTCTGTTCTATTCTCCTTAGCTTATAAATTTGAAGCATTTGAAGCAGGGATTTAGTTATTTATTTAATTTCCAACAAGAAAGCAACATCTGCAAAATATATATATTTGATGAAGAGAATGTGCCTTCCGGAGCAGAGAATAATAGCTTGATGTTTAGATTATGGCCAGACGTGTTTATACAGAGTTGCTACTTTATATTTATTTTCCTTAGAAAACTTAATAACAGTTGCTCATTGTAAATATTGTACATCCCTCTAGGCTAGTATTTTTTTTTTTACCTTGGCAGCTTTAAGGACTTCAACTCCCAGAATTCCCCAGCCAACATGCCTTAACAGTACTGTGAAGCGACTCCCAGAATTCCCACGCTGGCTTGGGAATTCTGGGAGTCAAAATCCATCTTAAAAGTTAATCAGTTGAAACACTGATGGAAGAGATTGAAATAATTACCCTGTGCCAGTTTTCCAGAATGCCCTGCTGGGATGTGACATGCTGGCTGGAGAATTCTAGGAATTGAAATTGTAACATCCTAAAGATTGAAAAAGCCTGATTTAAAATATTCCAGGTAAGGCTGGAGAGGATAATTGGAGAGGGATTTGTAATGCTTTTTGTATTTGTATAGTTTGCTTTATATACAGGGTAAGACGGGCCAAGCGCAGTAAAATATTGAATTTTGTAGTATATTCTCTGCAAAAAATGAGCAATTTGGAGCATTGGTGAAATCAGCAAGGACCTCTCTATATTTTTTATCTCTATGGCTTCCTCCCGAAGAGGCACCACGGACAAACTACGCATGCGCCCCGCAATCGGCGGACAAACTGCGCCTGCGCCGCTGTTTGAAGCGGGCAGCCGCTCTGCCACCTGCGACTCTTTGGTGCAAAAAAAACCCAGCTCGATGATTTCCCGTTTTTAAAAGAACGAGAGCGCGAAAAGGAAAGAAAGCGGAGGGGAAAAAACAATCGGTCGGCGGCCTGTCAAAAATGCCGAAACCGCCGCAGGAAGGCCCGAATCCTTTATTTACGCGATGGATGGAGGAATGGCGCGACCAGGCCGCGGAGAACGGACGCCTCAAGAGCCAGCGCGCCTATGAACGCGTAAGCCCCGCCCACTGCGGCAAGCCCCGCCCATCTCGGGACAAATTTCCTATTAAGGCTGCAGAATGATGAACAAAATTCATAATATAATAATAATTAGAAAAACAATATTCAATGGATCTCCACTGAATAACCCTTAATATGGAATATCCCACCATTTTGATAGTAAGGATGGGAGGCAGGTATGATCTAAATGGAATGAATGAATGAAATTTACCAGCATCCATATTTTTCAAGGCAATAATATTAATAAAACTACCATTGGATATGGTACAGTGGCTATGTTAAAAACAAGAGTTTATTTCAGGGGAAAAAATTTAACGGAAGACCATGACAGAAATTTGGCTAAAAACATATTTTAGGGAAGCTTGATCTTGAGTTATAGAAACAACAAATGACAAAGAGATACAGGTGGTCCTCATTTAGCAATTGGTTACAGTTACAAAAGTGATGAAAAAGTAACTTTATGACCAATCCTCATATTTATGACCTTCACAGTGGGTAAACCAAAAGAAAGCTAAAATAAGATCATAAGCATGGTTGTGGTTTCTGAAGAATGGATGGAAAAGGTGACAGAGCAGGCAGAGATGGCAAAATTAATTGTTTTAATTAAGGAAACAATGCATCCAGTTTTGCTTCTACTTGGAAACCATTTCTAGACTGTTTTGTGCTCAAAACAGAAAAAAATCTATATGAAATTTTGGATGATCCGATTAGTTTGCTGTCATAAAAGTGGCGAATATTCGCTAATGATCTAAGAGTAAAAAGTTGATAGAACTCTCTATTTTGTACTTTACTGCACCGAAAAAAGTTGGAAGCCCCTGCTTTTTCTTTCTTTCTTCTTTACTTCTTTACCCCTTCTTTTTCCTTCCCCATTTTCCTTTTATTTTTATTTTCTTTATATATATCCCACCTTTATTGTTTTTATAAATAGCTCAAGGTGTGAACACAGACAATACTCTTTCTTCCTCCAAACAATGCTGTGAGCTGGGTTGGATTGAAAAAGAGCGACTAGCCCAAAGTCACCCAGCTGGTTTTCATGGGAAGGCAGGACTAGAACTCACAATCTCCCACTTTTTAGCCTGATACCTCATAGTTTCCTGGCTTCTAGCCTGGTGCCTTAACCATTAAGCCAAACTGATTCTCTTTATTATCTCATTGTATTTGGTATCTATTCAGATAAACTTCAATAAAATTTATATAAATACAGTTGTGGTTTCATTTAGTGACCAGTTTCTTAATAACTGAGTTGTGGGTCCCAACTGTGGTCACTAAATAAGGGCTACCTGTACACATTTTTATCCCAATGGATGTTTTAAAATAATCAATAAAAAAATAGGACCAATTGGAATATTGCCTTTTAAGTCTATGCAGTGATGCGGATCAAATGACAAAAATGAATTTAGATACAGAACCCTTTAAAATAGCTGCATCTTTTTCCAGACTTGCACGGCTGTTGCCGGAAGCCGATATGCAGTCCTGGGAAAAGGTTTGCCTGGTGTAATGGTGTAATGTGCTATGCAATGCCCAGACACGTTCCATTTGGCCCTTCACATCCATATCTCTATATAGTTTGATTGCCGTTCAAATGCTGACAACAAAATGGATCAAATATGTGCTAATAACAGATGTATCTTATCTACTGTTGTTAAATGGGAAGTGCTTCATTTATTTGTCCCTGGACAAACCCAGATAAAACCTTCTTCTGTTTGCTTAATAATAAGTTTATCATTATTTACCAAGGCATGGTAAGAAATGAAAAAATGAAAAAAAACAAACATACAATAATTACAAATCAATCAAATAACATTTGTTGGCTTAAGACCAAGTGTATTCATAATTTGAAGCAGATGTTAATAGAAAGCTGATAGCTAAATAAGAACAGGCTGAAATAACCAGTCTACACACATATGCATTGATCCAATAAAAAGGTCTTTAACCCTCTTTTAAAAAGTTGTAACATTTTTACAGAGAGAAAGGGAGCTGATTTTAGGGTCATATAAGTCTAGATTCTTAAAATCCCAGAATTGGCAGCTGTGGCAGAAGGAACTGGGGAAAAAGGACTCTATTTAGAAGAGCATTTAAAAAACAACAACTATGGGAAGAGATGAGAGAAATCAGATCTTGGAAAGTACCAGAATTTTAAACTTAGCTCTGACGCACATGGGAGGTAGTGAAGAGTCCTGCGCTCTACTGAAACATGGGAATAACATGGAAGGCTCAGAGTAGTTCAAATGGCACCACTGAAGATTAGGGAGCAGAGACAAGACTCAAAGGCAAGTCACCCATTCTTAATTTTATGTCCTATGCAGTAAACAAAGAGACATCACTGATGTTGTCAGGATGTGGCTGTAACTTCCCTTGTTATCTCTTCCAACTTCTTTTCTTGCTTGCCAAAGTCATTTGACTAAATCTTTGACTCTGTTCTGACTTAGTCTTCCTGAGACATTAACAAACACTCAATTAAGTCCAAAAACCTCTTTATTTCCACGGCTGTGAATCAGAGGTGGTATTCTACTGGTTCGCACTGGTTCGGGCGAACCGGTAGCAGAAAAGCTGCCACTCGGGCGAACTGGTAGCAAAAAAAAATGGCTACCGGTTCGGCTGAACTGGTAGCTAAAAAACCCCTCTGCACTCGCGCGCTCTCCTCTCCCTTCCATGCCTGTGCGCGCCGATCATCTGAGAGGACTCTGATCCTCTCAGATGATCGGAGCACTTTTTTTAGCTATCGGTTCAGCCGAACTGGCACTTTTTAAAGCTATCGGTTCAGCCGAACCTGTAGCCAAATTTTTTAGCTACCGGTTCGGCCAAATCAGTAGCTTTAAAAAGTGCTGGTTCAGCCAAACCGGTAGCTAAAAAAAGTGCACCGATCATCTGAGAGGATCAAAGAGTAGGCATGCGCAGAAGGGAGGGGGGGAGCGTATGCAGGTGCCCAGTCAGCGAACCGGTGGCAACACCGGTAGAAAACCACCATTGCCGTGAATTCTATTCATTCACAGCCTGTAATAATCGCAGAATAGTTCAGGAACAATTCAACAGCAGTCTGCCACAGTCTTTCAAAAACAAGCTGATTAACTTTATTTAACTTGAATGGCTGCCAACAACCTAAGTGCCAATTAGTTGTGCAAAACCAATCAGAGTTCTGAAAACACACACACAGTTTCAGAGTGAGAACTGAACCAAATAACAATGTTGCTTCCTGCAGAGGCGTCTGAACCAGTGCCCCTCTTTTTATGGGAGGGGCCAATCATCTCTGAGCCTTACTCCTGAGTCGCCCTTTCAACCCCAACTGTTCTTGCCTTCTGGCAGCTCTGCACATGCGCACACTGACAACAGGGAGAGCCTGTTCCTCTGTCTCACTTATGTCTGAGTCTGGAGGCTCTGGAGTCTGCACAATACTCCCAGATGGCCCTGGCTCCATCTCAGCATCGGACGCAGAGCGCTCACTTGAGCCTTCCTCAGCCTCCCCAACCTCTTCGCTGTCCGATTCCATTACCAGCTCCACAGGCCGGCGGTGGACCACAACAGGCTCTTATACCAGAAGGTTGGACAACTAGGAGTTAAGTGAGGGCTAATATGTTATATGTGATGCCTCTTCCCTTCTCATCAAGCTGCAGTGTTCTAGTACAGTACTTCAAATGCAAATTAGGGCAATAAAAATCCCAACCCAGGCACAACAAATAACAAAGCAGATGTTATAATGTCGGGTGGTGTTGCAAGGAACGATCCTAAAGACAAGTTCCCATCAACCTGGCTTCCCCATGCAGGGAGGAATGTCACCATCACTAATAACCACTCGGTGGATACCTTTGGTATCTCTTTGAAGCCAGGACATGGATCTGCCATGTATGAATTTTCTCAGTTATATGTTTTCCTCCACTCACAGATTGAAGAGATACAGGATATGGCAATTTATTCATTTTTTCAAAACCAAACGTATCTACCACCCACCTCACTATCTAAGCGACAGTTTTCAAGTAAAAAGAGATAAAATCCATATAAAAATCCATACAAAAAAATCTCTGCAGCAGCATATCTCTTCTTCTTTGCTGATTTCCTTTGCATAATCAATCTGCTATGAAAAAAAATGGGGGTATGGGCATATTAACATATGTGAGAAAGAATACCTTTCCATTTTAAACATATTTCTTTTAAGGGGGAAAGTTTATTTATTTTATAAATTTATATGGCCACATATAAAGCAACGCTGGGTGATTGCTTAAGACTTAGTACAGTATAGTATCTGTTCCACAAGTATAAATTTATGTCGTCTATGGAGATTCTCAGTCATTCAGGTCATGGTTGTCTCAAAAGTACTTTTTCAAAAGGCAACTGGACTTTTCTTTGTTTTCCTTAAAGATGTTTCACTTCTCATCCAAGAAGCTTCATCAGTGGAAACGTCGTCAGAGAAAAAGCACCTTTGAGACAATTACGCAGCTTACGTTGACATTTTCTGGACTAGATCGGCTCTGAAAACTCAGCTGGCTTATTAATAGTGAGGATACTCTGCCGCCTGTCCTGCATGACTATGTAATAATTATAAGACTGTATATAAGAGTTTTCAATATCTGTACTGTAGGGGTCACAGTGAAATATGACAGGAGTTTGATCCACTAAAGTGGTTCATATCTAGGGTGTCCATATATGGCTAGAATTGAACATGGATCGCTCTGCTGCCAAGATTCCTTGTTGTATGTGCATCAAGCAAGCAAGACTGGAAGGGATGATTTTGTATGTGTGTTCGTATACAGTATTTTCATTATGTTTTCAATGCCCGGACTTCTCAAATGCTCTTTGTATCATGTCCTCACCTCTGCTGTTGCCCTTCATCTGCTGGAAGCTTTCCTGGAGAGTTTGAATCTCCTGAAGTCTGTATTGCAGCTTCTGTAGGCTGAATCGAAACATCAGTTCTTCCCGCTGACGTTCGATGACAAGGGGAACGTGCTGATGCTGCGAGAGGGAGAAATGAGACATGATTCTCCCTGCTGTGTTCCTTTTAGGACAGAACGCTTTCGGGTAATAAAAGTTGGAAGGACATATCAGGCCAGAGACCCTGCAGGCCAGAGACCGTATACACCAGGGTTGTCAAACTCGCGGCCCGCGGGCCGGCTACGTTACGCCCTGGCTACGTCCACGTCTGGTTTAGCAAAGGGGGGGGAAGTCACAATATGTCACGTGACACCACCGGGACGATGCGAATTTGACATCCCTGCTATACGGAATGGAATGTCCCAAGTCAGCAGTCAAAAGAGACTGGAAGCAGCACAATTTTAGCATAGCTTGTATCTCTTTGTGCTGATTTTACAAATACAAATAAAGAGAGAAGTAACATTTGATGGAGCTCATAACATGGGAGGCATAGGCAACCTTGGGATGCCAAGGTCTAGAACGGGTCTTGCAATCATTGGAAGTTGTGGGGGCTCCTTCGCAACAGATAATAGCTGTCCTGCCTCCATTTTTAACCATTATCTAACAGATAGGATTTAAGAGTCCGAGCATTTATTTAGGTGTCAGAAACAGATGTGGAAAATCTCTTACCTGCTGGTGAACTGCTCTTAGCTCTGCTTCCAATATCCTTTTTATAACATTTGCCAGTTGCAGTGGATCTTTCCGATATCTGCTCTATAATTATTGGGAAGGTGGCAACTGTTAATACTTGTCATCCTTCTTCCCCTCCACTATTCTTCTCCATAACAAGTTCACCTAGATTGCTGTACCAGCTAATTTTATTTATTTATATATTTAGTAAAATTCTACACAACCCATCTCGCCTAAGTGACTCTGAGCAGTTTATAACAACATAATAAAACCATATGAGCATGTAAATAAAAGCATAGATTAGAAAGAGTTAAGAACAAGTGAAAACATGCAAGTTAAAATTTTATTCCTTTCAGATTCTGGGAAGTGAAGCACCTACCTATACCTCCCCCAAGTGATTCTAAATCACAAATTGTGCAAAGAGGACTATTTTTAGGTCAATGCAGATTTGTTTACAAAAAAAAACACAAAAACAGATGCAGTATGGATTATTTACTCCTGGGTAAGGTTCCATATTTTAAATTGTTATGAAACATTCAGAACTGGAACCCGCTGGATATTCTGGCAGAACCCATTCTGTCATTTCAGGACACTGCCTCATATACTACGCATACCAGATTTACATATCCATGTTTCTTACATTGAGGCTTTAATTGAGGCCTTGAAGTTCTGGGAAATTTACCTGGGCATCAGGACCTTTCTTAAAATGCCCTTCTCTAAGATGGTTGAAGGAAGACTGAGCCAAGGTAGTCCCTGAGCATCATTAGAAGTAAGTCAGCTCCCATTCTTGAAGCTCAAGGAGCCTCCTAGCAATCAAAGAGCATTGTCGGGTAATTTTGGCATGTGGTCCTGACTTCCTTCTGGTGTAATTTCAAGATTCTGTACAAACAGGAAACTCCTGACTGCAACAGCAAGTTCCAATGCAGAAGCAGGAATGAAATATAGTGTGTTGCACGGGGATTCTGTGGAGTCATGACAACTGGCATGGCTGCATAAAAAAGATGTTAATTCAGAACCGTCCATCTCAGAGATATGCCCCTATGGCAAACCAACAGGAAGCTTGCAATTTACTTCCTTTTTTCTGGGTTTAGGGTGTGTGTGTGGTGTGTGGTGGGGGGAG
>JAOYMU010000098.1:14185207-14195376 GCA_025802295.1 Psammodynastes pulverulentus
CTGCCTCCCGAGTCCCAGCTGATTGGTTGGGTCTTCTTTTGTTGCCCTGCACAGGAGAACGGAGCTGGAAAGCAGGTCAGTGGGGTGGAGAGGGAATGGGATTTTGCAGTACCCTTCCCCTGTCATGCCCACCAAGCCATGCCCACAGAACCGGTAGTAAAAAAGTTTGAATCCCACCACTGCACTGCACCAGCACAGCAAGGAGAGACAAAATGACTTAATTCAAGAAGCTTCCCATTATCAGGGATGGGATGAACAGGGAAGAACTTACCCTACTTTATCCTCAGCCTTATAACATAAAGGGAGACAGAAAAGATAAGTGAAGCTTTGAGAACTGATCCCCATCATTGACCCTATGGCCTTCAGAAACAATTGTAGCTGCTGGCTACAAAGTCTTGCCCATCTCTATATTAGGACCAGAAGGTACAAATCATTGCTTTCCCATATTAATAGGCTATCCAAGTAACCAATGAAACTCTGGGGAATGAAGAGAAACTAATAAAAACAATAAACAAAATAAAACCCATTAAAAAAAACTGAATGAGATTTCTTAAATATCTCAGAAGAACATAAACAGATATGCACATGCCATGCTCTACTAACGTCTCATGCCCAATTCTTGGAGGAAAAACTCCAAGGTTTCCTGGAAGGCCACCTGAATCTCCAGGGCCAAACACGCACACGTTATAATGTTTATATAATCATTAATATAAACGATATCCAGATAGTTTACACCTGCTTTCTAGTGGCACTAGGTAACACTGTTTCACTAAGAAGACCCAGAGCATGCCATCCTGCCTAGACTTACCAGATGTTTGGCAAAGGGAGGGCATGTTCTCCATTTTGCCAAACATCTTTCCCATCTTCCTTAAATCAAATATTGTCTGTGTTTCGGGTATCTTTCCCTCAGCAGCTTTTATTCAGCAAGGCACTTCCCTAATAAATACTAATAGCAAGTTAACAAGCTCAGCTCTATGACAATAATTAGTTGATTAGTACTTTCCAGTAGGCCTGCATATGCCTGAAATTGATAAACCCTTGATCAAGTACACACTGAAGGCTTTTTGCTTTCTACCAGGCAAATTCCTACACTTGAAAAACTCATTTTGGATGAGAATGCAAGCCAAAGTACATTTTTTGGCAGTTTTTCATGCAAATTTGTGTCATGGATGCCAAGAAAATTAAGTAGCATGTCCTTCTTTTGCATCGTGTAACCTCCTTTCTAATTGTCTCTGTCCTCCGTTCCCTGTGCACCCTAACTCTTGCCAAATGTAAGCAATCTTTTTGGACTATGGGCTGATTTGACATTTAAGGAGCAAGTCCTGGGCACTTTCACAAAATGATTGCCACACTCAGTCACAATGCACCCGTTCATCAGAAGGCAAACTGATGAACTTCCCTGTTGCCATTCTGTGGGCATAGCTTGGTGGTGTGGCAGGGGAAGATACTGTAAAATCTTCATTCCCTCCCCACTCCTGGGGGAAGGTTACTACAAAATTCCATTCCCTCCCCATCTCACTAACCTGCTTTCCAGCTCCGTTCTCCTGCACAGGGCAACAAAAGAAGACCCAGCCCATCAACTGGGACTCGGGAGGCAGAGAATAGATGGGGGTGGGGCCAGTCAGAGGTGGTATTTGCTGGTTCTCCAAAATTCTCAAAATTTCCGTTATTGGTTCTCCAGAACTGGTCAGAACCTGCTGAATACCACCTCTGGTGCAGAGTGCTGGGATGATGTGGCCACCATTTGTGAACTGCTGACAAGCAAAGACAATGGGGAAACCAGATTCACTTAACAACTGTGTTACCAGCTTAACAACTTGTTAAGGGGCCAGTCAGAGGTGGTATTTGCTGGTTTTCCGAACTACTCAAGATTTCCGCTACCGGTTCTCTAGAACTGGTCAGAACCTGCTGAATACCACCTCTGGTGTAAATGTGTCTGGATGGTAGTTAACTCTTCCTTAAGAAAGGGAATGATCCTGCCAGCTCTTTAAGAGGCTAAATTGCATCCCCTGTTCAAAGGACCATCGCTCAACCCAGGTAGCCTGGACAGCTTTTGCCCAGTCTTCAATCTTTCCTTTCTAGGGAAATGGTGGAGAGAGTGGTCCCATGGCACCTTCAGAGAACCTTAGATAAACCGGATTATCTACGTTTCAGTCAGGGTTCAGACCATGGTTTGGAACTGAGACAGCATTGATCACACTCATGGATGACCTCTGGCAGGAGAGCAATGGAGGTAGGGCATCTTGGCTCTTCTTGATCTTTTAGAGGTTTCCATGCCATCAATCATGAGATCATTCTGGGCTGGTTTCAGGGATTGAGAGTGGGCAGCACTGTATTGTGTAGGTTCTCCTCTTTTCTCTGGAGCCAGTTCCAGTTGGTGTTGATAGAGGGAGAGAGATTCAACCCAGGGCCCCTACTTTATGGTATACCTTGGAGTTCGGTTCACTCTCCCCTTCTATTTAAATGAAGTGATCCATTGGTTTGGGTTGAGATGTCATCAATATACAGATGACAGCCAGTCAACATCCTATCCCAGTGTCTGGAAACTTTTGGGGACTGGATGGGCAAAATGGTGTCCAATTCAATCCTAGCAAGACAAAGTGGCTGTGAGTATTGGAATCTCTGGATCCAAGGTTCTTCCATCTTTAATTCTAGATGGGTTACCCTATCCCAGACAGACCCGGTGTGCAATCTGGAGGTCCTCCTGGACTCGCAGCTCTTGGTCAAAGAACAGGTTGTTGGCCCTGGCTAGGATAACCTTTTGCACACCTTTGGGTGGTATACCAGTTACACCCATTCTTGGACTAGGAGACCCTGCTCACAGTACCTCATGCCCTTGTAATCTCTTGTTAGATTACTGTAACATGCTCTACATGGGGCTTCCTCTGAAGAGTACTTGGAAACTTTAACTAGTGCAGCTGCAAGTGTGTTCCACAGTCAGTGTAGGGCTCATGTAACCCTGGACATTTAAGGGCTATTATTGCTCAATAACAATAATAGCTGACCACCACTTGTCCCTCTAAGAGTAGAGTTAAAGTCTAAGAGTTCAAAATAGTAAGTGCTGCTAGATATATCTGTGTAAGCTGTATTGGTTACTGATACGTTTCTGGATACATTTCAAGGTGCTGGTTGTCACCTTTAAAGACCTATATGGCTGGGGGCTGGGTTATCTTTTCCCAAGAGTTTCTACCAATCCAACACAATCAAGCAAAATGGGTGTGCTGCAGATCCCATTAGCCCAGGGGTGTCAAACTACATTTCTTCAAGGGCTGGATCAGCTTTGTAGTTCTCTGTGGGCCGGCTTGGGGTGGGGGGAAGAGATGTTTCCTGCAGCACCCTGCCAGCCAAAATGGGGCACTGGGGTGAGGGGAAGGTTGTAAATGTTTCCTGCCTTTGTATAAGCAAATAATCTGAGGAATAATATTGCTGTCCTGGGAGCAGCTGCTTTGTAGGGATTTGCTCTAGAACATGTCAATGATCGATTCAACTCTCTCCCTTTGGGGATTCTGAGCACAAAATCAATTCATACAAAACATATATAGAAATCTGTACATTCACAATGACCACTGCTAAGTTCTTGAAAAGAGTATTTAAATACACTATAGCAGAAGTGAAACTTAATGGCGCCAATGTTATAAGTTGATAACACATGGCAGCAGGACTGATGTACTAAATGCTCTGTTGCTAATTTGAAAGGAAGTCTCACCCATGTGCTTTAAGCAATAAGCCATGGTCGAATCTTTGATTGAGGAAATAATCTACCTAACTGAAACTCATCATTGAGTACAAATTATTTATGATGATGACTATGTTGATCTGAGTACTGTGTGTCATTGGCCTAAAAACAATATGTAAAGATGGCAAAGTGAGAGGAACAGATTTGTTTGATCAAGAATGAAATGGAGAAACTGGGATAGCAACTGACAAGTTTCACATGAGAAAGGCTGGTGATTAAGGACAATAGGTGAATCACTTAATAGGAAATTGCTGACACATTTGGCATTTATTTTATTTATTTATTTCTATTCTGCCTTTATTGTTTTTACAAATAACTCAAGGTGGCAAACACACCTTCCTCCTCCTGTTTTCTCCAAAACAACAGCCTTGTGAGGTGAGTTGGGATGAAAGAGTGACTGGCCCAAAGTTATCCAGCTGGCTTTCATGAATTCACAGTCCCTTAGTTTCTAGCCTGTTGCCTTAATCAAAACAAAATGTCTTAAAAATTGGTAAACGTGTCCCTGAGGATTCTGTGGAAGACTTACCAAAAAAAAACTGCTTTCAGCTCAATAATATTAGAAGAAGTAACATGAGAGACCTTCAACTAATTTAAGCTTTAATCATGAAAACGTATTTAAGGTTGCCTTCTTCTACATGATTACCTTGGAAGATTGCCAGGTAAATCTTGTCTTTTGAACTTTGAAATGAAAATATTCAACTGATTGGGATCGTTTCTTTCCAGAAATTTTTCATGACTTCCTGCATAGTTTACAGTAGTCATATCCAACCCATGGCCCATAGGCCATGTATAACACCGGACAGCTGGTACAGTCTACAAGATTGTAAACTATTAACATTATGTGCATTTATATACATTAACCATATTACATATTTTCTAGGCAGCCCAGGACAATTCCTCTTTCACTCCCTATGGCCCAGCCAAGCCAAAAGGTTGGATATGCCTGGTTTAGAGCATGGATATAGGAGGAGAAAATAAGGAAAAATACAGGATATATATTTGTACCACCCTGCCTTGGTTCTATTGTCTGTTTATTCAGTTTGTACTTACCAAATTTGCCATTGTATCATACGTTCTGAGAGCAGAGGTGGTATTTTACTGGTTCACACCGGTTCAACCGAACTGGTAGCAGAAAAAACTGCCGCTCGGGCGAACTGGTAGTAAAAACATGGCTACTGGTTCAGCCGAACCGGTAGCTAAACACCCCCTCTGCGCATGTGCACTCCGATCATCTGAGAGTACTCTTTGATCCTCTCAGCTGATCAGCGCACTTTTTTTATCTACCAGTTTGGCCGAATCGGCACTTTTTTAGCTTAAAAAGTGATCAAAGAGTCTTCTCAGATGATCGGTGCACTTTTTTTAGCTACCAATTCAGCCAAACCGACACTTTTTTAAGCTATAAAAATGCCGGTTCGGCCGAACCAGTAGCTAAAAACAGTGCGGCGATCATCTGAGAGGATCAAAGAATCCTCTCAGATGATCGGCATGCACATGTGCAGTAGGCATGTGCTGGTAGGTGTGAGCATGTGCGGAAGGGGGGGAGCATGTGCATGCAAAGGGGGAGTGTGCACACTTGCACATGCACATGCACACAGTCAGCGAATCGGTAGCAATACCTGTAGGAAACCACTGACTGAGAGCCATGTATAAAAGCCACTTCTTATTATAACTCTCCTGCATTTGTTTTTTATATATTTATTAATTAAATTTTTATTCCATTCATTTCACTCTCGAGCAGCTCTGTAACAAGTAAAAGCTCCCAGTCCTACTAGGGAGTCCCCAGAGATCAATGTTCCTAACTTAGTGCTCTCCAGACATACAGAGTGAAGTTTATAGGAGGTAAAATGGCCTCAGTGGAGAAAGAGCATTAAACACGTCTATGATTCATTGATTGGTTATATGCCATTAAGTCATTGTTGACACTGAATAATCATAGATTTTCTCTATCGTGATTTGTCCCTCAGCTTTTTCAGTGGTGCCCAGCTGCCATTGTAATTGTATCCACTTTGCTGCTAGTTTTCCACTTCTTCTCTTTCTCTTCTTTTTTTCCATCTTTGACAGCATTAGAACCTTGTCCAAATAATACACAAAATGTGTCTGAAGTAGAATAATTTGAGCCTGGTCATTTTTGCCTCAACTGACAATTCTGGATTGACTTTGTTCAATGATTTGTTGGTTTCTTTTCTTGGCTGTCTACAGTATTTTCAGGAGTCTTCTCTAACACCAAAGTTCAAAAGCGTAAATGTTTTTCCCATCTTACTTCTTCTAATCTCAACTTCTGCTTCCAAAAAATGTCACAGAGAATCATGTCTATGGTACTGTTCCATAATACAGGCAGTCCTCAACTTACAACCATTCGTTTAGGAAAGTTACTACAGCATTGAAAAAAAAGTAACTTATGACCGTTTTTCACACTTATGACCATAGCTGTCAGGCTTCCGACGGCCGCTCCAACTAAATAATGAGTAATGAGCCAGACTTCAAAAACTCCAAAATGTTTAATTGGAAACAACATGTCGGCAGGTCCTGTTTGCAGCCAAATCTGACACACCTAATTTACACCTAATGACCCTGTTTTCCCCCACCGCCCTAGATGTATATTCTCTAATGAAATACATTCATGTCCGGATGTCATCAATCACATTCTCCTATAGAGCATTGCCGTGCGCAATTGCCTAGTCGCTCTCTTCTCCTTAACTTGAAGTTATGTCTGGAATTTATTTCTGAGTTCCTTGATCTAGAGGCCCCGTCAGGGCTATCCCTCTCTTTTTATGACAAATTGTAAATGAGGATGGGATTGGTTTTACAATTTGACAATAGCAGCATTCCCATGGTCACGTCATCAAAATTCAGATGCTTGGCAATTGACTCATATTTATGATGGGTGCAAAGCAGTGGTGATATTCAAATTTTTTTACTACCGGTTCTGTGGCCGTGGGCGTGGTGGGCATGGTGTGGCTTGGTGGGAGTGGTGTGGCTTGGTGGGCATGGCAGGGGAAGGATACTGTAAATCTCCATTCCCTTCCTACCTCACTAACCTGCTTTCCAGCTCCGTTCTCCTGCGCAGGGCAACAAAAGAAGACTCAGCCAATCAATTGGGACTCGGGAGGCAGAGAATAGATGGGGGCGGGGCCAGTCAGAGGTGGTATTTGCCGGTTCTCCGAAGTACTCAAAATTTCCTCTACCGGTTCTCCAGAACTGGTCAGAACCAGCTGAATACCACCTCTGGTGCAGACTGCTGGGATGATGTGGTCACCTTTTGCGAACTGCTGACAATCAAAGACAATGAGGAAACCAGATTCACTTAACAACTGTGTTACCAGCTTAACAATTGCAGTGATTCCCTTAACTGTGGCAAAAAGGCCCTAAAATGGGACAAAAATCACTTAACCACTGTCTTAGCAACAGAAATTTTGGGCTCAATTGTGGCTGTAAGTCGAGGACTACCTGCAGTATGTGGCAGCTGTCAATGCCATGAAAGACTGGTCTTTTATTACAAAGAGACAGGAGTACAAAACATGTTGAAAGACATCTTTCAGTTAAGACCATGAGATCAAGCTGTGTGTCATTCTGATCTTTTTTGTATCGAGGGGTTCATGTGACAGAAGAAAAGCAGCTGCCTAGCTGAGCTCATGACCTTCCTATTGGGAGAGCTGGCACATTAATAAATATTAGACTTTATTAGACTGGAAAGCCAATAAACTATTTTCATCCGATGATGGAACTGTGGTAGAGGAAGGTGAGGAAGAATAAGGTTGATTCGAATATGAGAAAGGAAGCCCTCATATAGATAATGGTATCATATCTCAGGGCCATGCAACGAACAGGCAAATACAAGCTTTGTCATCAAGGGACAAGATGAAACATGTGTATGGAACAATATAATGTAGATAATCATTGTTTCATGCAAATCTCTGTTCCCACACCTCAGAAGCAGACTAGGTTCAAATGAAATAATTGATGTGGATAGGCATATGGCTGCCTACTCGCATGGTCCTGAGAGATCAATGCTGACATTTTTAAATAATTAGTCCTGCCTCAAATGATTTTAAAACTCAGGGTGTAACACTAAGATCTTTCAAGATACCGTAGTTGTGTCTGCCCTTTGCTAAGCTTTGGGAAGAGTGCTAAGCAGAAGTAAGTGGATGGGATGGGTTAAAGCTTCCATTTGATAAAACCATTCCACGTAACGAAACTTTGGATAACTCAAGAGGACATAAAAAAAAGTGAGCTGCTACTATATCATAATTTGCTTTTCCAGGAAGAGCAGAGACAGAAGATATTGATAACATTAAGTCAAAGTTACATTGTTCTGAGCTATCAATTCATTAAACGCTATTTTATCTTTGCCTGAAGAGGATAAACCTCCTGAGCTAAACCACCAAGCCTCTGCACCTGAATCATCACAAAGAATGTTTTCAATATGTGAGGTGGTCTTGCTCAAAAAGAAAAGGAGGCACTCCAGTAATAACCAAGCTAGGAAAGAATTGACATCATCCCTAGAAGCCATAGCCACGGGATTAGGAAAAATAGGAGAATCATCTACAGGGCTTACTCTTCAATTCTAGTACGATTGATTGATTGATTGATTGATTGATTGATTGATTGATTGATTATGTGCCATCAAGTCACTGTTGATTATTAGCAACCACATAGATTTTCTCCAGAACAGTCTGTCCCTAACCTGGTTTTTCAAGTCTTCCAACTGTGCATTGATCTTCACTGGTCGTCCTCTTCTTTTTTCTTCCATCATTCGTAACATTAGAGCCTTTTCCAGAAAGCTGGGTCGTCACATAATGTCTTTGAAGTAAGATAATTTTAATCTGTTCATTTCTGCTTCAAGCAAGAACTCTTAAGTTTATTTATTTGATGACCCAGCAGTTTGTTTTCTTGATTATGCACATTCTCAGGAGTCTTCTTTAGTACCAAAGTGCAAAAAACGTCAAGACTCTCTTATCCTGCTTCTTCAAATTTCAACTTTCACTCCCTTACAGTGTCACAGTGAATCCCATCATTGCCAGCCATTCTAAAAATCTTTCTTGAATATATTAGTTAAATTAGTTGTGGTATGCCGGTGGCCTGCGGAGCTGGCAGCAGAGTCAGATGGTGAGGAGGCTGGGGAGGAACAATGACCAGTCCTGGGAGTCTGGGGAAGGCTCAGACGAGGGCTCTGCATCCAATGCAGAGGTGGGGCCAGAGCCATCTGGGAGTTATGTGTGGACTCTGGAGCCTCCGGAATCTGACATCAGCGAGGCAGAAGAACAGGGGGAGCTGCTAGAAGGCAAGAACAGTTAAGACAAAAGTGGCGACTTGGGAGTAAGGCTTAGAGGTAATTGGCCCCTCCCATAAGACATAAAGGAAGAGCAAAGGGACATGAGCCTTTGCAGGATGCAACTTTGTTCGTTCTAGTTGGGTTAATCTCTAAAGTTCCATGTTGACTTCGTGCTCAGTTTGGCCTTGCACAGCCAATTGGCAATTAGGTCGTTGGCAGTAGTTCAAGGGAGATAAAGGTGGGTGCTTATCAGCCTTATCCCGAAAGACTGTGGCAGACTTCTGTCGGACTATTTACAAACTGTTTGGGACTCATTATGGGCTGTGAATGAACATAATTCACAGCTGTTGAAATAAAAAGAGGGTTTTGGGACTAAGTGTGTGATTGTTACTGTCTCAGGAAGCCTTGATCAGAACACCCATCCAACTAGGTCAGATAACAGTCATCCTCAGCCTTTGATTGTTCTGCTGGACCCACATTCAAAAACTACATGGACCAGCATGATCATCTGTCAGATTATCATTGGGCCTTGGAGGTGGACATTTTTCATTACTGTACCATTCTTTGGAACTCCCCTCTAAGTGAGCTTGTTCTGCTTTATTCCTTATGTGCTTTCAAAAATCTTTTTAAAAATTCTAGTTGGCATAGGACAAGCCTGTCAAACTGGCAGCCCACGGGCCGGATGCATCACGTGCTGCTCACGGCCAGCCCAGCTCCGCGAAGGCAAAAAACGTGATATGTCATGATACATCACATGACACGATCAAGTTTGACATCCATGGCATAGGCGGAAGGTGATTTATAATAGGCAAGTAAGCTCTGCAGTTCAGATGCTCTTTAATGTAGATTTTGTGTGCAGTTGTGAAATGAATGGATGCTACAGAGACGTTTTAACAGAGTGGCGGGAATGATTCGTAAGGAGAAGTTATGTTATGTCTAACTGTTTGTGGAGATTCATCTAGGTCAGAAATCTCCAACCAGTGGTCCACAAGAAAATTTGGGTGGTCTGCAGCACACCCAGGTGGAGAAGCTGCTCTGGGATGACCAATGGGCCAGTCCTGTGACTAGAGCTCTGGAAAGAGAGACGAGAGATAGATAGATAGATAGATAGATAGATAGATAGATAGATAGATAGATAGATAGATAGATAGATAGATAGAT
>JAOYMU010000098.1:14470832-14486517 GCA_025802295.1 Psammodynastes pulverulentus
GACCCTCATCAGCCCTTCCCTGTGGGAGTGAACCGGTCGGTGGGAGGTCATTGGCAGAACGCGGTCCTGTAGATACCTTGGTCCTATACCAGGTAGATGTCTGCTTGGCAGGTATTTTGGCAGTCTTTTATCCAACAAGAGGGAGATGCTGTGGCTTTAAGTCACCTTGAAGTCCAGTTAGGTCATTGATGTTTGTGAACAATGTTCATAGTGTGAATCGAGAGCTACTTTGGGGTAGTGGTTAAGGCATCAGGCTGGAATCTAGGAGACTGTGAGTTCTAGTCTTGCTGTAGGCACAAAGCTACTTTGCTTTTATTATTTTTATAAAAAAAATCAAGGTGTGAACATATCCAACACACCTTCCTTCTCCTATTTTCCCCACAATAACAATCCTGGGGGATGAGTTGGACTGAGAGTGACTGGCCCAAGGTCACCCAAGTGGCTTTCATGCCTAAAATGGGATTAGAACACAAGAGACTCCAGCTTTTTAGTCTGATGCCTTAACCACTAGACCAGGAGTGTCAAACTCGATTTCATTGAGGGCCGCATCAGGCTTGTGTTTGACCTCAGGGGGGGCCGTGCCCATGGCCAGCTTGATGTGTCAGGGGTGCCTGTAGGTGCCCAAGCACTCTGCCAGCGAAAACAGGCTCCATTTTTGGCTGGGATGGCCTCCTGCAACCCTCTGTCAGCAAAAATGGAGTTCAGGATGGCCGCGAGCTCTGTTTTTGGCTGGGATGGGATTGGGCAACCCACTGCCAGCACAAATGTGGCCCTCCCAAGTTCCATTTTAGCTGGCAGAGGCACCGCAGGCCTGTCCTTTGCTGTTTCTAGGGCAGTCACATGGATCAGATGTAAGCACCCTGCGGGCCTCATCTGGCCCGCGGGCCTTGAGTTTGAAACCCCTAGACCAAACTAGCTTTTCCCCTCTCTCTTTTTTTTCTTTTCTTCTATATTCTATATTTATGATCTCCCTCTGTCTTTTTCCAACCTTCTCCCATTGCTTGGACTCTGTAGCTTTGCTGTCAGAAAAGACGCCTTTTTAAAATGTTGATTGCTTGTCTTAAATGTTCTATTTGTGTATATCTTTCTCCTGCTGCAGGTTGTTTATGATGGGAGTGAGTTGAGTCATGCCTTTGGGTTGTGCCACTATGACCATTTCCTCTTCTGGACAGAATACCGAAGTGGTAGCATCTTTCGTTTGGACCAGAATTCCAAGGCTGTTACGCTCTTGCGCAATGAACGACCACCGCTTTTTGAGATTCGCATGTACGATGCTCAGCAACAGCAAGGTATTAAACCACGATGAGCACTTGTCAAAATGTACTTTGCAGAAATTTACAAAGTGAATAAGATCCCAAATGAAAAAACAACCCACCTTAGAAATGAACTGTAACGTACTTTATCTGTATAGGGTTCAGAACAGAACTATGGTGAACATCGTGATGTGTAGCACGGTATTTGCTACAATACAAAGCCTTATTTTTAATGGCCACTTGGACGAATGTGCATGTGAGAGCAAGAGCATTAGAAGAAAGCCTTGAATTTTTGTAGGAAAAATACTGTGCAGACCCATAAATTAAGACAGCTTTAATGGTTTCCTTCACATACAGAGAAGTGGGATCTTGTATTAAAACCCAGATTAAGTGGGTGGATCAGAGCTGTTTACTTTGGGGGTCAGCTCTTACGAACAAATTTCAGTAACCATTATGGGTTTAGTATTACACTGGCACTTGCTAAAACAGAACATACTTTCTACTTAAGTCAGGTAAGAACAAATACTGTTCCTCCTTCTTAGGCTTCTGTATGCATTATGGTAGGTAAAAAAATAGTCTGTATAAACTTAATGATAGTGCTGAAGGAGATTATTCCTTCATTTTTAATATGTTTGTGACCACCCATGTAGATGCTGCTCCTTTTCGTCAAAGACCAGGAAGGAAACAGCATTTTCAGTTGAATGTATTTCCCCCATTCTTTTTTGCTGTTTGTTCTTTTACTCTGATGCTTTTTAATTTTTCTATCAACGTGTGTGAAAAGCTGGGTGTTGCTTTGAGAACATTGCAAAGACCTTGCATAGGTTTTCCCATAGTACCCAAACCTTCTCTTGTTTCATGAAAATGATGCATGCCATTGGTCTCTTCCTTGCAGTTAGATTTGATTTATATGCATTCCCCAGCAGCATGAGGATACGTTCATGAATCGGGAGTGCCTGTGCACCTTGGAAAACATTTACAAGTAACAGAAATAGAGAGGGGGAGAGAGAGAGAGAGAGAGAGATGTTTAAAGTGAGGAGAAAGGTGATTTAAAAAAAAAAAACTATGTTTGAGAAAAATCACCATGCTGATTGTGAGAGCATGCTCTAATACAGGGGTGTCAAACTTGATTTCATTAAGGGTCACATCAGGTTATGTTTGACCTCGGGGGCCTGGGATGGATGTAGCCAGCTTGACATCACTCATGTTGGGGGCGCCTATGGTGGCCTGAGTGCTCTGACAGCGAAAACAGGCTCCCAAGCTCCGTTTTCAGCTGTGATGGCCTCCTGCAGTCTGTCGGCTCTAAATTTCAGCAATAGAGACAGTCCTCTGACAGCGAAAACAAGTGTGTGTGTGTGTGTGTGTGTGTAACCTCCAGCCCCCCCCCTTAAAAAAAACACTATAGCCACTCTATACATATAGTACAGTTACTTCTCGCCTTACAACCATTTGTTTAGTGATGGTTCAAAATTACAATGGCGCTAAAAAAAGCCATTTTTCACACTTAATTGCTGTTTTATAGCATCCCCGTGATCATGTGATCAAAATTCAGATGCTTGGCAGCTGATTCATATGTATGATGGTTGCACTCTCCTGGAGTCATGTGATCCCTTTTTGTGACCTTCGGACGAGCAAACTCAATGGGGAAGCCAGATTCACTTAACAACCATGTTACTAATTTAACAACTGCAGTGATTCACTTAACTGTGGCAAGAACGGTTGTAAAACAGGGCAACATTCAGTTAACAGATGTCTTGCTTAGTGACATAAATTTTGGGCTCAATTGCGATCACAAGTCGAGGACTAACCATGTTTGTTGAATTAAGAGTCAGAATTATTTTCTGAGGTGGAATGGAAAGAAGGACAGGTCCAGGCATGTTGCGATTAAAGTCAAAGACTTAGCGGTGACTTGAGCATTGTGAATTCTGACCCATGAAAGTTTAGGTGGAAAATTGAATTTTATTGATTTTTAAGCTCCTGAGGTGGTCAAGCTATTTGCTGCAAAAGGCAATTTTTAATTATTAATCCTGTTTTGCTTTTCCAGTGCACTTCCGGATCTCTCTTACTTGGACTGGATCGCCCAAGAGCCTTCCAGGCCTTTTCTTTTTCCTTGCTTTTGGCAAGTCTTAGGAAGTTTTTCTCTCATTGTTTCTTCTTGTCAATTTTCTAGTTGGTTCTAACAGTTGCCGGGTAAACAATGGAGGCTGCAGTAGTCTTTGCTTGGCTATCCCAAATGGCAGACATTGTGCCTGTGCAGAAGACCAGATTTTGGGACCGGATTCTGTCACTTGCCAAGGTAACAATCCATGTAATAATTCAGTAAATGAGAAAGGAGATAAGAGATTGCCAGGAGCTCAGCATTCTTCAAAACAAAACAAAAATTCTGGACTTTAAAAGACGGTATCATTTTATTAAGACCTTCTTGGAGACAGACTATCCTGTACTGACCATCACAGATGCTTTGAATTCTCCAGCGCTCTTGACAGGAACAGTATGTGACCTGATTGACATTGGTGATGACGCCATTACATCATCAATTTGCAGCTTTCCACAAATGAAACTGGGGGATATATTTATTTGATGAATATACCCATTTCATTGGAAGAGGTTTTCCACCCCTTGTTTGTATTTTTACAGAAAGCGTGGGGTACTAATAATAGCCAAACAAATTCTTTGTCAGCAAAACTGGAAAGAATGGTTTTGGTTTTATTTGTTTTTGCTGAGGCTAGTTACTTTATTCTGATTTCTAAATCAGGTTGCCACATTTTTTCTGACGCTGCTATGTTACTTTGCAAAACAACCACCACAAAAATGAAGCTTCCCCTCTCCCCCATCACAGCCTTTTCCTTCAAAAGAAAAGGTTCCTTTGTTTAATTTCTGTATACCAAATTGCTGATTAAAGAATGGAGTAAACCTGAAAAGTGCATATGAACCCCCCCCCCCCACATACTGCTTACAGGTGCCCTGAACTCCATGCTTCTGAGATGGACAGCAGAAGTGCCAAATTTTGAAGGTGTAGGAGACTGTTTTCAAAAAAAAAGTAGAGGTGGGAGCAGGAGGTCTCTGGAGCCACCTTATATGCAGATGACTTCCTTTGGCTTCCAATTAGTTAGGTTATGGACTCCAATTCTTCAAATGTTACCTACACATGGTTTACATATTTAAGAACGCTAGCTATTTAAGGTGTTAAGGACCTGCCAACAAGCATGTAGCTCTATTTCCACCAACAAAAGAGCTAATTAAGTAAATCATAAAATGTAACAGTTGGAAGGAGTCTTGAAAATAATCCAATCTGATGTCCAGTATTGGAAGTTGCTTCTGCATCAGTAAGCATTTTTGCCCCGTGCAAAAATCTACCTTCTAAACATCTGTGCAAATAGTTTGAATATAAAGTAGGAAATTCTGTACAAACCGCTGTCTATTCAAGCTCTTGCAGGGGTTTGATTCTTATGGAAGGCTCCATATGTACAGATGTAACAGGGGAGGTCAGTTTTACATTAGTTGTACAGCTGCCTTCTCTTGGGGTCTAATGCTTTTTGTCATGCCTGAATTTACTTTAGATAGATGTAAAAGCCAGCAAATGTTTCTGAACGACATCATGGTGACAGTGGTGTTTCATGAAGAAACTATTTTAAGAACATTCACATTCTCAAACTTGGATACATAAACTCGTGTCTTGTTTTTACATATACAATCTGTAGGGACTAGTACAAAGTCATCACTAATACGATCTTTGCATGTTTAAATTGCTAATTTTGGGGGGGTGGGTTAGATTTTTATCCTACCTTTATTATTTTTATAAATAACTCAAGACAGGCAACATATCTAATACTCTTTTCCTTCCACAACAATAACTTGTGAGGCAGCTTGGGGCGGGAGAGTGACTGGTCCAATATGGCTCAGGCAAGATTAGAACTCACAGCCTGCTGGTTTCTAGGCCAGGAGACCTTAACCTCAACACCCAATTGGTTTTATGCGGGGTTTGTGAAATTGGAGCATTGGGGTGGAGTATTAACATTGTATGTATTTTGGGGTTTATAGCAGTGGTGGGCTGCTGGATGGTCAGAGAGGTTCGGGCGAACCCCTAGCTGTGATCTCTGGCTGGGCCTGTCCACCCACCCTTGTGCTATGCTTTCCCTAAATAACTAACTTTTCCCCTGCCCAGGCTACCCTGCTCTACTCACTGGAGCTGCCTGAGTCAATTAGCTGCCTGTTTGAAGATGTATTTCAACCCCAAAGCGGTGCATGGGCTCACAACCAGTGAATCCCTTGACAGCAAAAGTGCAGCCACCTCTGGTTTATAGTAGATAACAGTTCCTTCTCCCCATTTGGAGAGAGTCTCTCAAGAGCTGCCTGCTTCCTAAGAAGGGTAGCTATGGAACTCTTATTCCAGTCCAGAAATCAGACTGGGACTCCTCCTCCTCCATACATTGCAATACTGCTGTAGTTTGCCCTTCATATGTCCTAACAAAAATTCCTCTCCATTTAAAATTTCCATGCCCACTTGCAGTGGGGAACAGCTGGCCCTTGAAAGAACAAGCCAGCCATATCTACCCAGAAGTTATCACTTGACTCCCAAGAGCCAATCAAACAAAAGAAGGGGTGGGTTTTTTTTTTATCATTTTGGGCAGAAAGAAGTTGGGTCTTTTGGAAAGAGTTGGCTGGAGTCCAACTGGGAGGGTTACCTCAGACTAGGCTGGAAATTGTGCTATTTTGCCTTTAGTTTAGAAATGCACCAGGATGGGTGTTTTTTTTTATTTTTCTGTGTGTTGTGTTGGTAGAATCTTATTTTCTTTTGGCACTTTTATTACATTTTTTGGTGAAATCCAACTGGTTGCTTTTTATTACCCACTTCAGCTTGGCTGAGCTACAGACTCACAACGTTTTTGTTTGGTTTCACTTTCTATATTTAACCACACCCAGATGGGGTGAGGATTTCCCCTTCAGTCCTCTTCTGATTCTCCAGTGGGATGGTTTGGAAGGGAGAAATGGGTTTTTTAGTGAATGGCAGCAAAGATACCTAATTTTTCAATCATTGTTCTTCCATAGGTGCAGATTACCTCAGAATTGAAATATCTGAGAGGAGGGGCTGGATTGGCTCCAAGGCTGCCTCTTGCTTATTACATAACCACTCTTCTCTTGTTCTTTCTTGTCTAGCCAATCCATCTTACGTTCCACCTCCACAGTGCCAGCCTGGGGAATTTGCTTGCAAGAACAGTCGATGTATACAGGAGCGATGGAAATGTGATGGAGACAACGACTGCCTGGACAACAGCGATGAGGCACCTGAACTCTGCCGTACGTAGTTGCTTGAGGGACACCAGGGTTCTTCTTGACTATTCCCATCTTGTGATACAAATGGGATCAATCCTTCAGATATATCTAGGCTAGGGTGACCAGGTGTATCTTGCATCAGACAAAATGGTGAATCCAGAGCACTTTCAAATGATAGAGAGCTCCAAAGGTGAAAAGAGGTTGCATCCAAGGTACAAAATTCTACTAGAACAAGTGGTTGCCAACCTTTCCAGCTTGGCAGCCTGGCACGGGGGAGGGGGGAATGGTTTTGACTGAGTGGTAGGTGAGTTTGTACAGCTCCATTTGTGCAACCAGAGCTTCACACATGAATGAAGCACTTGCTGTTTGCACGAGTAGAACTGTGTGCATTCGCCCACCACTTGCATGGCTTGGCTCCAAATGAACCATGGCCCAGTAGAAGGCTGCCATCCGAGGGTTGTAGACTTTTCCACTAGAAAACATCAGCACATTTATATCCACAGAAGCAGAGGTCATGAAATCTAATACACTAGATTACAGTGAAGGCACTGTAGCTTTTGTCTAGTATCAAATGTAATAGGTTGAGAAGTTGAACATTAATTTTAAGGCAAGTCAAGATCTACAGATGTAAAAGGATGCTTGTAATATTCCCAAGAGCTTTTCTGCCCATCCCTGTTCCTTCTGTTGTCTTTTTTTCCTGAAACAAATTAAAACAAAGGGGCCAGTTAATAAAAATACAGTTTGAATGTAACGATTCAGTCCTACTCTTTAGAAGTCTAGTAACTGATGGTTAACATTCCTTCTTCTGAGATCTTTCGGAGCCACTAAGGCTTAGAGTAGAGAAGTCTGGCTTAAATTGACTAAGTGAATGACCATTGTATAAGACAGCTTTTTAGAAAACATTATAGATTGGAAAAATATAAATAATTTTTTATTTCCAGAAATTGGATTTCCTGGTTATAGATATTCCTTATTTTGACATGGAATGTACACATGTGTCATACTGAATCAATTATTTCTAGGGATGTGAAGCAGAAAAGGTCCATGTGAGCCTAAAAAAAAGTACAGCAATTTTTTTATGATTGACAAATTACAGGAAGCGCATTCATGCTGGATCCAAATAGCTGTATGTCCATGGTAGTATGGACTTTTCTAGGGCTTCTAGTAAAGCATTTCTTAGTCTTATCAATCAAAATCAATCTCAACAAATTTTCTTTAAAAAAAAAGTTGCTGGAAAACATTGTGAAAACAATAGTGCTCTTAGAAAAAGAAGACCTCCTATAGATTTCCCATAAAATCTCCGAATTTGGCATTGTCACAAGTGGAAATCTCCTTCGAATGTGGCCCAAAGCCTCAAGATTCTTAACTTATCCAAGGGAAGTGGTTCTTTGGTCCTAGGTTCACTGTCGTATACATAGAAGGAAAGAAGGAACTCATTGTGTGATGTCCTAAGATGCCTTCCTTGCTTTGACACTCTGCAGATCAGCACACATGCCCTTCGGACCGCTTCAAATGTGAGAACAATCGTTGCATCCCCAACCGCTGGCTGTGTGATGGGGATAATGATTGCGGCAACAATGAAGATGAATCTAATTCCACATGCTCTGGTAACGGTCATTTGTTATCCATCTAATTAACTAGATAGTTATCCTTCATTTGATCTTCATGACAACTTTGCGGGTCTATTCTAAAGCATCTAAATGAACCTGTATATCAGACTTCTCCATCTTTCTAGATGTGGTGGAATTACAATTCTCAAAATTCTGGGTAGTTTCTGCATATTTGTAAAGCATGTATTTGAATATGGTGCTGGAGAGTTTCAATACAGAACCTGTTTAACTATTGGACGTTTTTCTATCCACCATTAGAATGATTCAAGGAGATGTGCAATTTTGCTTTTAGTGTTTCTGCTGTTATTCACTGCCATTTTCCTGCTCTCCCAGCTCGCACGTGTCCCACCAACCAATTCTCCTGTGCCAGTGGCCGTTGCATCCCTAACTCTTGGACCTGTGACTTAGATGATGATTGCGGGGATCGTTCTGATGAATCAGCCTCATGTGGTGAGTGAGGAAATAGATTCTGGTCTGTTACATTTGTAGATGTATTGCTAAGTGAATGGATATTTATAATCTACCAGGGGCTTTATTGTAATAACAGACTTATTACTATAATCACAGTTATGATTATAGTACATAATCTCCAGCCATATGGTCTGAAATAAATGTACATTTGAAAGGCTGTGGATTCTTTCATGTGTTTTAAAATCCAGGATTTATTTTCTAAAAAGTAGAGCTGTAATATTACACATGGCATTAAAACTGTATCTGCCTCATTCACACATGTTTTAGGCAGTCATAATTAAATATATAAACACAAACATGTATTTGTTTGTATCAATATCTGGGAAAATCCTAGAAAAGCTAACCAAACAACAGATTTGTGACTAAAGTGACTATATTAGTGGATCAAGGAAATGCTGTGGATATAGTATACCTAAACTTGATAAGGCATTTGACAAAGCAGACTGCATCTTATCTCTTGGCAAGATAGAACAATGTGGGATAGATAGTACCACCACCAAATGGATTTGCAATTGGCTTATCAACCACACTCTCAAAGGAACTACATCTACAAGAAGAGAAGCATGCAAAGGGATACCTCAAGTTCTGTCTTGGGTCTGGTGCTCTTCAACATCTTCATAAATGATGTAGATCAGGGTTATCAAACTCACAGACTGTGGGCCGGATGCATCATGTGCCGGCCACTTCCATCCATTTTAGCGAAGGGGAAAAAAGTTGCGCTATGTCACATGACGACAACGTGACACAGCGAGTTTGACAACCTTGATCTAGATGAAGGGATAGAAGGGGAACTCATCAAACTTGCAGACGAAACCAAGCTGAGGGGAATTGCTAAAATTTTGGAAGATAGACTCAAGATTAAGAAGGATCTTGACAGACTGGAGCAATGGGCCTTACCCAATAAAATGCAATTCAGTGATGAGAAAAGTAAGGCCCTGCACTTAGACAGGAAAAACCAAATGCACAGGTATAGAATAGGCAGTACCTGTCTCAACGGTAAAAACTGTGAGGGGGATCCACCATTTAAATATGAGCTAGTAATGTGGTGCAGCTGCCCCCAAAGCCAATGCTGTCCAAGGTTGCATCTACAGAGGGATAGTATCAAGGTCATGGGAAGTGATAGTACCACTCTATACTGCTGTAGTGGCACCATATTTGGAATACTGCATCAATGCCACAATACAAAACAGAAGCTGAGATCTTAAAAAGAGTGCAGAAAAGAGAAACAAGGATGACAAAGGTTCTGGAGACTAAACTGCACAATGAATGGTTAAGAGAACTAGGTTTATGTAACCTATCAAAGAGAAGGATTAGAGGTGATATGATAGCTGTCTTCCACTACTTGAGGGACAGTTATAGAAATAAGAAGGTTAACTTATTTTCCAAAGCACCTGCGGGAAGGACAAGAAGAAGCTCATTAAAGAGAGAGCCTATCCAGAGCTAAGGAGCATGAAAAAAACTACCACTGGATTGTAGTTTTAACGTGATAGAAATTTGGAAGGGGCTGATTATTAAATATGTGGGGATATTTAGAACTGTTTTACAATAATTCTGTGCACTTTCTGGAGCATAGACCTCCCAAGTGCCATTTGAAGACCAAGCAAAACCCTCCTCTCCCTGAAAAATCCCACCCCCCACCCCCAACTTCACGGCTTCTCATCCATTTGTGCTGATACCACCAAACTTCCTGGATATACAATAGTTCCCACAAATGTCCTTATTTTTTTTTTTGCAGCCTACCCAACGTGCTTCCCTCTGACCCAGTTTACTTGCCACAATGGCCGTTGCATCAACATCAATTGGAGATGTGACAATGGTAAGTTTATACTGCATGCAATGTCCTTCTGTGTTGGCTGGAATAGTAAGGTCAGAAACAAAGAGAGTCTATAAGGGTGAACTGCAGATTCTTTGGGAAAAGATGGGCTTGGAATTCGTTTTCTGTATTTCCCATCTCTGCATGACAGTGTTTGCTTTAACATGCTGCCTTTTCATCTTTGTCTGTATAAGAGTAGCTAGCCCTGTATCATATCTGGGGTTCACTGAGCTCTCCTCACATCCCCCAGATATCCCCATCTAGAGGGAAGTAATGCAAGCAACAAGTTTCACATCTTGATGTGAGATCTTCTTAGCTATGCCACTCTAGATTTTATGTTAGGGTTGAGTAGGCAGATACTTGCCTCATCCCAAAGTACAACATATTCCTTAGGTTGGAAAGTCAACGGTTGTTTGGCCCACTGGAAATTTAGCAGGCAAGTCCTTTGACTGTGGCTTACTTCAATATCTCTTCTGCTCATTAATCATTGTGTAATCACACCTGTCCAAAAATGTCGGGACTTAGAATAGCCTGTCAAAAGATCTGGGTTAATGAAAATGAAGATTAGATGTCTCCACATCCGCCCACACACCTTCCTTGAGGAAAGCTAGTGGGTGGATTTTGCCTTAAGCTTGGAGTTTAAGGGCAGGCACAGAATTAAATAGCCAAATGTTGTCTAGATTACCAAATGGCAGGTAAGTATGTGGTTTTGCTTTTGGCTGTTTTCCACTTAAGAAGGTCTCCTGCACTTGGAGGATTTGAACATCAAGAGTAAAGTACATGATTGTTTTCTCTTGATACTGGGAACTTAAACATTGAACTACAAATCTTTATCCTGAAATGGGGGGAAAAACTCCTGTAATTTTCCACCAAGATGCTAATAGGATAGAAGGCATCTTTTTCCAGTATTAAATTGCTGCTAGTTCTTTTGTTATTGTGGTTGTTTTTAAACTGTCTTTTATAGAGGAAGAAATGCATATAGTGTCTCTCGGTTCCTTTCCCAATTACATTTTTATAAGTAAACAAAAAAATTGATGCTTGTTTGCCTTCCATGGAGGCTGAGATTGTACATTAATAATCAGCTATGATTTTAGTGAAATGTGAGTCACGAATCTGACTTGATTAGGAACTTATTTTAAACTATTGGTTTGTATGACCCAAGGTAACCTCGCTTCGCACAAATCAGACCTGAGCTCATTTACATGGCTTAATGTAGCCAACTCTCAATTCTGATTTTGAAGTAGAGGCTGAAAATTAAAAGAATTTAAGAGTACCCCTCAGGAGAGTTATGTGGGTTGCCCTCTTGATCTCTTTCTCCTGCTGAGGATTAAAAAAAAAGGGGTGTGTGTGGATTCTGTCTCATTCCCCTTATGTGTTTGACACAACTCTCTTGATGCCCTTCCTCCTTTTCCCCTCTGCATGTTCTATCCTTTGGATGCCAGTTTGTCTCCCATTTTCGTATTTAATTTCTAGTTTCATGTTTTCTTTTTGTTTGTGCGTGTTGATTGGGGTGGGTTCACATGTGTTCACCACGCCCACTCTCCTGTCTTTTCTGGTTGGTTTCTTTGTTTCAGAAAAGGATTGTGGGGATGGCTCTGACGAAAAGAATTGTCCAAAAGGCAACGGTTAGTGCATAGATCAACATGCACCTCACCCTTCCTGTACTCCTTTGATTCCCCCACAAAAGGCTGTCCCTTGTGCACTTTCAGCCCCTGCAAAGACTTAGTACTTCCTGTCTTTGTTTGGGGGAGGTTTTGGGCACTGATAAATCTCATTAGATGGTCAGGAAGACCGTTCTAGAGCTTGCTTGTCCCATAAGTGCTTATTGTCCCACATTTCCCATATTTTGAAGGCCATCAGACAATGTTGCTGCTCTTTGCCTTAAGGTCCAAAGAGTTCCTAACTGAAAAGGAACTCCTGAGCCAGAAACGTATACCAGTCTTCTATGTGTTCAAACATATGCCAGTCCCTTGCTTCTCAGCATGGATGCCTATGGACAGCATCCAGAACTTCCTAGAACAAGTTGTGGGAAGGTTAAAAAAAATGGACTCTTATGATTTGGAGAAGGTTTGAAATATCTTTGCTTAGAAGGAGCCATGGCGGCACAGTGGTTAGAATGCAGTACTGCAAGCTAACTCTGCCCACTTCCAGGAGTTCGATCTTGACCAGCCCAAGGTTGACTCAATTTTCCATCCTTCCGAGGTTGGTAAAATGAGGACCCAGATTGTTGGGGGCAACATACTGACTTTGTAAACCGCTTAGAGAGGGCTGTAAAGTACGACGAAGCGGTATATAAAGTCTAAGTGCTATTGCTATTTCATGGCTTCCATAGCATTTGAAACAACAGTGCATCAGATTAGATGTGCTGATAAAGCTAATTGAGTTAGAAAGAATGTTTCTTTTGAATCTCTCTGTGGGCTCTGGAGGTTGGAAAAAGTCCAATAAGCTCAAGAGCAATGCAAGTTGCCAAAATGAAGGAAAATTTTAGCAGCAGGAGCAGTCTTGTTTGCTAGTTTTGCTAAAGGAAAATAAAACCCAACAATGCATGGATAAACAGTAATAACTTGATTCATCAGCACACTTATCCATAAATTGCTAAATAAATAAATAATCCATAAATTATTTTCTCTTATCAGTGCCTGTTCTCAGAAACAGACATCTCAAATAAACAAGAGCATCCCAGATCAGGATAGTACACATGCTAACATGTGCAGAGATGCATATATATGGATGGGCATTGTTTTGAATTTCAAGAAATACACACATTACATTGATCCCGGAATCCAGTAATGTGATAAGATTCCTTTCACTTCACCCACTCCCCTTCCCCCATGGTGCATGTGATGATCTATGCAGTTTCTGTGTTTTCTTTATAAATTTTGTTGCTATTCTTGTTGCTGTTATTATGGTTTAGCGGCTTCTTTAGTGGTAAAAGCTCTTGAGGCAATGCATAAGCATGTTTGGCTAGAATATGCATGGGGTAGAAGGGGACCATTTATGCAGGCTTTGGGGAATTGGGTGACCTGAGGCAGTGGATGCATTGCTGTCTTCTCGGCTTTCTAGCAGCCTATCAGCTAAAGGAAGTCTGCATCGAGCTCAGAAGGGGAATGGGGTGGGGTGGGGAATGCATGGAAGGGTTGTGTTTGCTCCCCAGGACCCAGTAGACTGCCCTTCTCCCCCATTTCTTGTTTCCAGACAACGACTGTGGGGACAACAGCGATGAAGCTGGCTGCAGCCATTCCTGCTCCAGCAACCAGTTCAAATGCAACAGCGGGCGCTGCATTCCTGTCCATTGGACCTGCGATGGGGACAATGACTGCGGGGACTACAGCGACGAGACTCATGCCAACTGCACCAATCTGGGTGAGAATAGGGCACGTTTGGAATGGCTTCTATGTGTGGCACCAGCAATATCTAACATCTGCCCTGGAAAAATGAGCAGATAACACTCTGCTCCATAAAAGCTTTCCGTGCAGTGCCCTATTTGAAGATTTCTGCTCTTTTTCCATTTTGAAGACATTATCAGTGGGTTTGGTAGTCTGTTTTTTTTTTCATTAAAATTTTTAGAAGTAAGGTAAAAATTTAAAAGTAGGCTTGTTCTTACAGTAGCGTTCACTGAAGAAAGACGACTCATGGGTTAGTTGTAGCTTTTCCACAGAAGATGCATGCTTCTATAGAAGTATGTATCTGCTAGAATGAAAACATTCATTTTACCCATAGCACATGTGGAGTTTCAATTATTTTTCATTGATACAAAATGCTAGATGTTGTTTAAAAATTGGCAGCACTAGGCCTCATTTCTCTTTCCCTGGTTATGGATGTTGGTCCAGAATTGTTGTGGCATTTCTGGATGAATCTCCCATATGCCATCTGGAAACCAAAAGATCCATTTAGCATCTGGGACAGATCATTCTAATAGAGCCATCCTTTTTATGGGGAAATGGAGGCACTAGTTCAGTGGTCGGCAACTTTAAACACTCAAAGAACCACAAGGGTCCTAACTGAAAGCCCCCCGTTCAATTCTGGAGCGAACTGGAAGTCTGGTTCCCCCACCATAGTGTCTCCTCCTAGCATGGCATCCTTTTTCCTCTACCGACCGGAAGTCCGGTTCCCCCACCATAGAGTCTCATCCTAGCGCGGTGTCCTTTTTCCTCTATCTCTCCTAACCGAAAGCTCTATCAATTGTGGAGCCGACCAGAGACGGAGCCGCAGCAGAGGGATGAAAGAGCCACATGCATCTCCAGAGCCGCAGGTTGCTGACCCCTGCACTAGTGAATTCCACGGCATCAGAGGGTTATTTGATCATGATAAAGGATAAAGGACAAGTGCTAATGATGCATACCTTCATATCACATACAAACCTAATCTAATGTGTGGCTTCCTACATGGATACAAAAAGTGGTGAAAATTAATATGGCATGCCTGAAAACCATTTCCAGTTAATAGAGGATCTCTACCCTGATAGGTCATGCAAGGGTTTTTTTCCTTGTCCATTTAGCAGTGCTTTGGTAGTGTCCAGCTCTAGTCATCCGTACTGCTCCAATTTAACATGCTATCTCCTTTCTTCCCCCTGCAGCTACCCGCCCGCCTGGAGGTTGCCATACAGATGAGTTCCAATGCCGACTGGATGCCCTCTGCATTCCCATGCGCTGGCATTGTGATGGCGACACTGACTGTATGGACTCTAGTGATGAGAAGAACTGTGAGGGTGTCACTCATGTCTGTGATCCAAATGTGAAGTTTGGCTGCAAGGATTCTGGTAAATTGCATTGCATTATAGGGATGGAAAATGCAACTAGATTATTGAGCACATCTAGACCAATTTAATATAATGATTTAGTTGTATCCAGGACTTATTATTTTTAATAAGTGTGGTGTAATGAATAGCAGCCTTTTCAGACAATGGCCGTTTGTTGCGCTGGTATGAGCATTAGTAAATCTAAATTAAAAGCGATATCACATGGGAATAGCTATATACCAACCTATCAGTGCATTGGCTTCTAAAATTCTGGCACATTGCACGTAATCCTACTGATTTGGGTAATTTTTAATGATTTACATCAAAAGAATGTCACTGATGCCACCTTCTGGGTGCTGAATTGTGATGAAGTTCTGCATTACCCAGTATAATTACCCTTCAGCCATTTTTGCTTAGACATATTTATTACGGCAGCAACTGTTTATTTTAAAAAAAGTTTGAGATAAAAATGTAGTTAACTGAAACTTGGCCCGAGCTGTTTGTGTGGTTCACAATAATTTGCAGGGGC
>JAOYMU010000098.1:14638478-14648976 GCA_025802295.1 Psammodynastes pulverulentus
CTAGCCTAGTGCCTTAACCCCTAGACCATATTGGCTCTCTCAACCCAAGCTACAGAGTCGTCTGTTGGGGCACCTCTTAACACAATGGCATCCTGGGAAATAATGACAAACAGCAATTGAATGTTGCCAAATCTTTACCAACTCTTGCAACTTCTTGCCTCTCTGGTTTCAGTTTTTTTCTCTGCAATCTAGCATATAACTAAACTTCTAAAGAGAAATCTGTTTGCAGGGCAAACAGTCCTGAGGACATACCCATTTCATTCTTTGTAGCCGTTGCTTTCTTATCCCACTACTTTCCCTAGATTGTGTTCCTAAAAGAGAGAGGATGTTGTCTTCTCCATTCTAAGAGGGTCTCTTGGTAAGCCCCTACCCATTTCCTGGAGCAGAAGATACCTACTTTGTCTCAACTGGTGTGTTTTCCCTCTCTCTGACAAAAGAGAAACAATTTGTAACAAAGAGTAATAACTTATTTAAATCTGTTATTTACATCATTGTAAATTATTTTCAATTTATCTGTTTCTCAAAAAAAAAAGATGTCTACCTGAGGCAGCTTCAGGTTGCACAAGGCCTGGACACTTCAATGAATGGTCTTGTGTGGTCTTGCAGCCTCCAAAAAGAGCGGGAAAATGTGAGGCCTTCATGTTTGATTTTCAGACATTCCTGAGGCAGCACAAGAACATGTAACTTTCATGTAACTTTCAGAGGGTCTGGAGGCCTGGCATGTCACCAAAAATAACATGGCATGTCACAGATTCGCCATCACTATCTAAAAGGAATGGCGAGAGGAACAATTTTCATAGAGGAATATATTAATAATGAAGTTTTATAACGGAGGGCCGGACTTCAGTTACTATCTTAAAAACAGCCCAGTACTGGAGACTTATTTACACAGAAAATTCTGTGGATACTTCTAAGTTCGGTGGTGAAAGCGTATAATCTTTGGGAATCCATAGTTGCTGACTGTGCCATGAATTCCCTGCTGGTCTTAGTGAGGCCACTGTCCCCTGAGGCATTTTTGCAAATGATTCAACAAGTATTTGAGTCTTCATCCATATTCAAATAGATGTGGATTTGGTTGGTACTCAGTAAAAAAAAAAAATATTGACAGCACAATGTTGAAAGCTTGCTTACATTCTAAGCCCTATTAGTTTAATACTGACATTGCAGACAAAGGGCACAGAACAAATGTATTTACTGTATTGGAAAAATGCCTATACAGTAAAAAAACAACAACAACCTGCAATCCTTCTGGTTTAAGTTGGAGATTTCTTGTGATAATGAAAGACATATGGAAAAGGCTTCTACCCATATTGATGGGCATAGGAAGTTGGGTAGGAGAAGTTCCACGAATATTTATTTAGAAAATTGATATTGCCGCCTACTCACACATGATGACTCAAAGCAGTTTACAGGACATCTCACAAAAGCATGAATTTGTGCAGAATTTACTATCCTCTTTTAAAAAAAAATATTTAAAGATGTTTCTAGCCCTCAGGGCTGATAGTGTATGGGTAGTAGTTAAAATCTCATAGGTTTAAAGCAGCGGCCCCATAACTTTTGGGCACCAGGGATTAGTTCCTTGGAGAGAGGTTTTTCCACGGACCGGAGGGTGTGTGGTTTTGTATGCTGCCTGCATCCTGTGGACGGGGGCTTCACTGGGTTGTGTGGCCCGGTTCTGACATGCTGTGGACCAGTGCAGGTCAACAGACTGGGGGTTGGGGACCCCTGTGTTAAAGAAGTTTAAATATTTTTCCCCTAGTTAAGGTTTCTGGTCACTACCTATCTCGTTCCTTTCCATCGTTAAACAAACAAACAAACAAAAATAAAGAACAAAACAAAACAAAGACTTGAATGCATTATGCAAATAAGGTCAAATAGACAAAACTACCTACATTGGTATAAATTTATTCTGATTATAGAATGTTTATTTTGTTGGTGGGATTTTTCTTTTTTTTTGGACCAACTATGCTTCCAAGCAGAGGAATACAATGGGCCCTGGGCCCTGATACATATACAGCAAATAATAATTATTTTTCTAAGCAGTGCACGCTGCCTTGATTTCTGCCTCTGTGGGTGCTAGCCAAAGTGCTGATGCGAAGGACTACTCTTGATTGAAAAGTTGTCTCTAAGAGACTCAAGCGCTGAATCTCTTCTCAGGTCCTCTCCAGAGCTAATATATTGCCGAACAAACACACTTTAATTCAGATTGAAGCTTTCCAATATGACTCATTTCCCTCCTTTAATAATACTCCCCCTGCTGTGGCCTTTAAACCCTTGGCTGCAAGCAATTCAATAAAGAGGCACAGGACCCCGTCTGCTACGTTCATTGAGAATGGAAATGAACTGCTAGCTAAGGTAAGGGAGGGGGGCTGCCTACGCCGGGGCAAAAATCCTCTCTCCCATGAAAAACACGGCGGGCTTTTTAATAAGAAGGAAATATACTCCCTTCGCTGCTGTTCCCCCTCGTTCCCCCTCTCTTCTGCAGCTGATTATATTTGAAAGCAATTCAGGAATCGGAATCAGCAGGGAGGCTGGAGGTCAGAGCTGAGGAGACCCATCCGAAGGAGGTTATGAAAAGTTGCAGCAAGAGATTGACAGCACGGAGGATGTGGTGGGAAGCAGAACATGGTATCTTGGTGGGGCAGGCCATCAGGCAGTACAGTCCACAGCGACTGTTTGGCTTATTCCGTAATATGGCAACATAGTCATGATTGTCAGCAACTCAGAGGTAGGGGTGGTGAGAAAAGCCAAACATTCAGGCAGAGAGGTTTAAATTCCTGGAAGAATTCAAGAGTGGGGACTGGTGTCGTGCCATTCCATTGATCCATCTATCTACTGTGCTTTAGGTTAAGATATACATATAGTCAGCATATTTCCCCCAACAGTCCTTATTTTCCCAACCTCAGAAGGATGGAAGGCGGAGTCAACCTTGAGCCGGTGAGAATCGAACTGAGAGTGAGCAGAGTCAGCCTGTAATACTGCATTCTAACCACTGCACCATCATGGCTCTCATATATAGTGATTACTTACAGTATATGTGCTAGATATTTCACAACATCATGATGCTTTTTTTTCTCTATAAGCATATTCACCTAAGAGCTCTCTGGTTTCTAAAATAAGTGAGACACTTAGGTTTGGTATATTACACTAATCATGTCTTTGGAGATCCTCAATCATCCATGTCATGATTGTCCCAAAGGTGTTTTCTAAAAGGCAACTGGATTTTCTCTAGTTAGAACTGAAGAAGCTTCTTGGATGAGAAGGGAAATGTTTTCAAAGAAATAAAAATGAAGAAAGTCCAATTGTCTTTTGAAAAAGCACTTTTGGGACAACCATGACTTGGATGATTGAGGATCTCCATAGACATGATCAGTTTAACATATCAAATCTAATTGTCTCACTTTTTATTTAAGAAACACTGACTGGCAGCAGCATTAGGGTTGCAAGCAAGACAAACTGCAGACATCAGGGCTTGAACCCAAGACCTTTTGCATGTCAAGTGAATGTATAAAAAGGCAAGAAGAGATTTGAGATGATTCTGGACAGTAGTAAGAGCATTTCATTAATGACACAAACCAGCCCTGCAGTGAACAGCTAACTGTTCTGCACTTTCTAGTACAGGCCAAACTACACTATAATTGTGAGTACAGAACAGGAGATAGGCAAAAATCCTATTGCACTTCCTCTGTACTGCAGTGACTTAACTTGCTTATGTGCTCTTAGATTTATTCCTTCTGTAAAGATATTCATGGATTCCAGCCTTCTTTAATTTATGTGGTTTGGGAAGGATAATTTCTGCACACCTGGAGAGTACAACCATGGAACATGTAGATGCATAGAATGAAACCTGAGACTGGCAGTCCATCTATGAGGCTCAGTTCTTAGTCCTGGCAACATTTACAGTGCTGCCTTGCAGGCTCCTTTTCTTAGCAGCGTGATGATCAGCCACAAATGAATGTTGAAGGCAAAATTATTATCCCTTTTTAGCAAAACCTTGTGCATTGGTGACACCAGTTTTTAAAGGTCACCCACATCGGTGTGAGAGGCCCTTGGAACAAATGACCAATGTCTCCTTTCCTGTGTAGTTACTGGAAAGCTTTCCCTTCTCCCTCTCTCTCTCCCCCACCCCAATTGCTTCTCCTGTTCAGTATTCTCCTCTGTCTCTAAGGCTAAATGGCCCTGAGAAGATGAAAACTTTTCTCTGCACCCGGCTGGATTGATGCTAAAGAAATAATCAACCCCCAGATCGCTGGGCGAAAAGCCATTCGGCAAAACGAGCGCCGAGACTGCAATCTTGGCTATTAAAGAGCTGCCGAGCCCTATTCTTGGATTGGAATTATTTTTCCTCTTCTTCCTCTCATGGTGGGGATGCCATAAAAACTGCTGCTTTCTCTCTTGAGGGTTTGGGGGATGATGCAGTAGGGACTGTCCCGTTGCAGCCTGCTGTCTCTTGCCAAACGTATCCCAGGTGCCAGCTGGAGGCATCTGGGTTCACATTTGTCCTTTGCAGTGGACAAATCCATCTTTCTTTTGCTCAGTGGAAGAGAAAAACATGTGCCCCCTCCCACGCCTCATATATGCTGAGCAGACTAGATTTTGAAAGCCTCAGGCTACCGTAGGGATGTGCAAATTTTTCTGTGCACAAACCATTCCGTGCCTGGAACAGCTGGCCTGTGCCTGAACTGAAATGTCTGTATTTTGGACAGTTTGGCATACATATGGAATAAAACAGATTGGCTCTGTTCCAGATATTGGATTCTGGGAGGAAATAATGGTGACCGGGAAAAGCTCATGCCTTCATGACACTGGCGGCGGCTCAGGAGAAAAAAGTAAAGAAAAAGCATTGGAATTTAGGATGGTGAGTTGCACAGATCATGAAGAAGTATGGCAAGACAGGTCAAGATACATATCCCCCCTCTAAAATACCCCCAGGACCCTTTTGTTTCTGTCAAGACCAATAACAAAACTTTTCCTATTACTGATGATGTTACCTAGTTTCGGTAATGAAATGTCTGCAAGAAAACAACCAAGCTTGGACAGCACCAAGGATTCCTCAAAACCTTTCTGGATGTTATTTCTGCCAAGCAGTAGCCAACCAACATGATTCCTCAGGACGTCAAGAACACAATGGTTTGTTTCGGGTTAGAAACAAAGCATATTTTCTATTTCATACTCACTCCTAAGCTTCCATCTGGTTGCTCAAAATTCAGATGGCAGCAAGAGTCTCTTATCATTTTAGTGCTAGCTAGTGGACCTCTGCATTTTTGCAGGCCTGATTTGGTAGCCCTATGTAAGGCAATTTCTTAATATCCAGTATGGTAAGGAATGTGATAGGCATAAGGAGGAAAAATTTTGCGTGTCTATTTTGGAATAGTATGTTAATGTTTTGTTTTTGAAAGGTACCATAAGCTCTCTCTTAACTAGGGGATTCTCAAGGTACTGATTTACCTTCTATAAAAATTTAGACTCAACAAAATCAAATCTAAATTTCACTAGATCAGGGGTGTCAAACTGGTGGCCCGCGGGCCAGATGCGTCAAGCATGGGCCACGCCTACCTCCGCGAAGGGGAAAAACATTGCAATACATCACGTGACGGCAATGTGGCGCTGTGAATTTGATATCCATGCACTCCTAGACTTATCATTTAAGGGTGACTTGTAAAGGGTAAACTTTAGTTGTCAGGATGACCAACCTGACTGAGGTGACTGGTCTGTTGTATCAAATCCCATTATGTCCACCAGCATCTCTGCCCACAGAACATAGCAACTTCCACATTTCAGTCCATCAGTGCTGTCATTGAAGAAAGGCACATGTTGTTAAGAGAGGACCAACTAGTAAATGCCAAGCAAGAGATCCGTTTTGAGAAGTTCCCCTTTAGAGCATTTCAAGGAAAGGGTAGACCTGGGAGGTTGATCTGGCCCTCAACACATAAAAAGCTGAAGGAACAATTTCTCCCTTGGAGCTTTATGAACTTGTCAAGATCAGCTAAGACATTATTAAAAGTTTGCTACTTCGTGCTTGGAAAGAATTGGCCTGTATTGTTTTGAGACCCTCTCTGATAGTATTTAGGAAGATTAAACTGTGAGGATTTGAGAGAATGTTGTGCAGACAATCTTCCTACCAATTTATAAAAATAACATTGGTGGGGGGGGGGGAGTGTAATCTCCAAAAGCCCCTGTCCATTTCCTCGTTTTTCTATGAATCTAGAGTAGAGGAATCTGGATCAGTGATCATTGCTCAGCCCAATTCACTTCATGCATTTGTTTTGTAGATAAAACAGGAAAGTGTACTTTTAAGTGCTATCTTATAGACAAATTGGGATGGGGGAAAAAAAATAAGGGAATAAACTTTTTTGTTGAGCCCAACTCTACAAATAAACTACCAATGAAGATACCAATGAATTGCATATTAGTTTTCCAATGCTTCGGTGCTTCAGGCAGGCGATCCATCTTATTTTTAAAAGAGCTGCATGAACATTTATTTATGCATCTGTTCGTTCCTTTGCCCTCCCTTCTTCCCCTCATTATTACATGTTGGAGACAGATGTTGTCACTCAGAATCAGTTATATTTCAGAATTTGACTTTTTATTATCATTTTTAAAAAAAAAAAAATCACAACCAATCACATGGATTCCAGATTCAAATATGCAGAATCATTCTTTCTTTCCTTCCCTTTTTCTCCCCTGGAATCACATAGCCTGGAGTAAAACATTATACAAGGTGTGGCCAGGTTAATGTACAAGTTAGAATTAGGCTAGGCAAACATATGAATGCAATGAATACACACTTTTTTTGTCAGTGGAGGGCAAGCAAAATAAATAAGCAGCCCACAATACTTCATTTCACAATGTTTTGAGGTCAAAATTGTGCGAAATGGGTCGCCTGAAGCTTTTTGGAACGACCTGGAGCTCAACAGCAAGCTCTTGGAACGCTCCTAGCTTGTGATCTGAAACGCTTTCCATATTCTTGAAATGGTTGGTATCACACTTGAAATGAGACGTTTTGCAAACGCTGTTCTCGACACACCAAATGTTTGGCAGTCTCTAATGGAGAAAAGCTCTGTGATTGCGACGAATTGAGAACAACTTGATGGCATATAATCAAACGATCGATAGTTAAGATATATGGATTTGGATTTGTTTCCCATAATCCTTTGCCTTTGATATTTCCAGGTTACTCAGTGTTCTGAGCTGGCTTAGCTCACACTGCGCATACATCTCTTTGCTCAGACCCCTCTTCCTGGCCTGTAGCTATGAGATTACTAATACCATTTCATGCTTTATGTAAGTCCACAAGACATAAGGCCTATTGCCTTGAGCTAAGCAGCAAATACACAGGATGCCTTTTCTCTATTTGATAAACACACAAAAGAACATGTGTTATGGTCATAGTCGCTAATATTGTAGCAATAAGCTTGCTGGTAACCTCCCAAGCCTGTGTTATTGTGAAGAGGGTCTTTCAAGCTATCTGTCAAAGGTATAACTATTGAAACTGTGGCCAATTGGCATGCTGGTGACTCCTTGTATGTTAAGCCATGCATATATTTACAATTTTGGTTCAGTTGCAAGTCAGTGGTGGAATTCAAATGTTTTTACTACCAGTTCTGTGGGTGGGGCTTGGTGGGTGTGGCAGGGGAAGGATACTGTAAAATCTCCATTTTTACCCCACTCCAGGGGAAGGATACTGCAAAATCTTCATTCCCTCCCCACTCTTGGGGAAAAGTTACAGCAAAATCCCATTCCCTCCCCACCCCACTAACCTGCATTCCAGCTCCGTTCTCCTGTGCAGGGCAACAAAAGAAGACCTAGCCAATCGGCTGGGACTCGGGAGGTAGAGAATAGATGGGGGCAGGACCAGTCAGAGGTGATGCAAGATACTGTACAAGCTGCAGGAAAGAAAGGAATGCAAAGGTTTGGCCTTGGCAGAGAGTTCCTGAAACTCAGCATTTTTCAAACTTGGCAACTTTGAAGATGTATGGACTTCAGCTCCCAGAATTCCTCAGCAAGTATGTTCACTGGATGTTCTGGAAGCTGAAGTCCATCTTAAAGTTGCTAAATTTGGAAAATACCAGTGCAACACAGTGGGAAACATAAGGCTCAGGATCATCTTTGGAGGGCATGGTAGGAAACCCCAGAAGCCTTTGCAAATAAGAATGAACAATATTGACCTAAATAGGCAAGGGGCCTGACCTGGTGTAAGAAGAATTTGGATCCCGTGATATTTTGAGTACATCGTCACTTACCCTTCATGGAAGGTCTAAATCAGTGATAGCGAACCTTTTCAGCACTGAGTGCTCAAACCCATGGATGCATGCCCATGCATGCCTGCATGTTGGAGCACTGGAAAACCAAAGACCAGCTGTCTGGTGCATGCATGCTTGTTTTTTGGCCGTTTGGGGGGCAGTTTTCAGGCTGTTTTGGGCCATTTTCAGGCAGTTTTGGGACCATTCTCAGGCTGTTTTGGGGGCCATTTTTGGGCTGTTTTTGGCCTGAAAAATGGCCTGAGAACAGCTCCAGAAATGGCCTGAAAAAGGCCCAAAGACGACCCATTTTCTGGCTTTTTTCTGGCACTCCGGCATGTTCACCAGAAACCAGAAGAGCAGCTGGCAACGTCACCCGTGCCCACTGAGAGGGTTCTGTATGCCACCTCTGGCACGCGTGCCATAGGTTCGCCATCATGGGTCTAGATCTTTGAGACTTTGGGATTAGAATAATCCATGGCTTATTTTCCAGATCAGGAAGGGAATGTTCCTATATACAAAAACAGCTGTCAAAAATCAGCCCCCTGCAGATTGGATTGCTTTGGCTGAACAAACCTTTGGGACTGAATTCAGTCTGAATAGATGGGGAAACGATGAGCTGAACCACCCCCTTTGAAAGGTTTGGACCTGTGCATGCCTAGGTGACTCCTTTTATATTCAGCCTCCTTACTGAAGTGCTCATTGGAACCTTTTTTCCAAGGAACCAGGGTAAACATTAAAGGTTCACAATGCAGCTGGACAATTGCAGAATCTGGTCCTCTGCTTATCCTGCCTAAAAAATGGCACGGAGACCATCCCATTCTGTAAAGAAAAAGAACTTTGAACTGCTAAGTAATACCCTAAAAGATACTACTAGGAGCACATGCATTCTGGTATGCATTCGGTCCAGGATTGCTTATTTGCACCACACAAGCAGCCTATCTTCAGCCACAGACAACAGGCCTTTTAACCCCAGATGCATCCTCTTCTTTCAACGGAATCCATTAGAGAGATTCCAGTCACATCCAGGCCCGGTGGGTTTAATTTCTTCCATTCCTTGGATCCTGGCCTATGTTAGGCCCCAGTAACCTAGCAACCACAATCCCTCTATGGTCATCCATCTGTACATCCATTTGAGAACCTTTCTGTAGATGCTTCTTTCTTCAGGGCTTGAGACTGAAACCTGGTTGTGTCAGATCGGGAAAGAAAGTTTGAAGCAACTGTCTTTCAACTTGTACTTAGCCTGAAGAGAAAAAAAAGGTTTTGTGCCAGTATGGGCCTGTACCCTAAAAAACTCCGGGTCTGTTTTGTTGGAATAATGGGACCTGCATAGTTCACTTTGTCTACTCGAAATGTGTTTGCCAAACAGAGGGCCTTATGTTCCCAGAGTCATTATTTGCAATGTTATCTAGTGAAGGTTCCATTTCTCAGATAGCAAAATCGAGGCTTTGGGTCTCTACCACCACTTTTGAGTTTTGAACATAATCCTTCCAGGCTGATTGGTGAGAAATGATTGTATTACAGGCTGTGACTGGTTCCCTGAGGCAGGCTTCTGGCTGATGTAGGAGCTAATTATGTCAGCCTTGTCATTTCATTGTCCCTGTTCTCTCTAATCCTGCAGTGTCACGGGAAGCAACCCTGAGAAGGGGGGACAGGCATCATTCCTGTAACATCTTATTTAATACGAGGCGTCGGCATCAGAGTACCTTCCAGTTTTTCACTTTTAGTCATTCTTGAACTTTTTCCTGTGAGGCTAATGAAATGAAGTCAATTCGTATGACTTCGTTTGCACTATCATGAGCTCAAAACTTCCATTGAATTCGGTGGGGCTTCTGGGTGGAATTTACTATTTCCGTCGCAGATCCCTTCCTGCTGTCAACAAGGCAAGGGGCATCTGTAGCATACACACTGAAAGGGGACGCAACTCTGCAACACCATCGGTGAGTTTCAGGGGCAAAGCATTGGAACAGCCGGGCCTTCCAGCCCCATTCAAAACATTTCACTGTTTTAGTTAGACATATTATGTCCTGAAGGTGTTTGCTTAAGGAGAGTCCTTCTTTGGCTGAGGGATTAAATAGTGGAAGTTGGTCCTAAGATTTATAGAGACTTGTGATGGATTGTTGCTGTTATTTGTTTCTGACCTGAGAGCATGCAGAGATCTAAATAAGCAATTCTAGCTATAATCTATCTAAATCTATCTATCTATCTATCTATCTATCTATCTATCTATCTATCTATCTATCTATCTATCTATCTAT
>JAOYMU010000098.1:14669976-14680462 GCA_025802295.1 Psammodynastes pulverulentus
TCTGATTATTATAGGAGCACTAACCATACTATAAACTGTTCATGCGAGGGATCTACGTTGCGTGCATCTTCTACCCCCCCCCCCAGTCCAGTCTGTGGAAAAATTGTCTTCCACGAAACCCTGGTCCCTGGTGGCAAAAACGTTGGTGTAAAACACTATGGGGCAGTCTTTCAAAGTCTTTGAAGTTGGGGTCTGCCAAGGTTGTGAATAAGCAGATCCAGCACACAGTGGCGAGGCTCTACTTCTTAGCAAGAAGTGATTAAAATGTTGAGATGGGGAGGGGAGTTGAAGTAGCTGGCTTGTTCTGCACATAGCCAGAGGCTGGCTATCTTTCAAATGTCTTTGATTTTAGATGTACTTTACTAGGAATTAGCTCTGTGTCCGTATTTTTAGCTCCCCAATTTAATTGTGTTGCACCTGCCTCCCACTTTTTTTAAGATACTAAGCCTTTTCTCATTTCCTGCAAAACTCAGTAAACCGGCTCCCCTGAGCTGAGAATTTTTGGTGTGCCTTTTGCCACAAGCGGGCTGTGAGTTGACATCCCAATGGTCTGCCTTGAGGAGGGATGTTGGGAGGGTGGGCGGGAATGGAGGGGATCGTCCATGAGGATCTTTGGGACGAGGGGATGGAGAACCAAAAGGTTTGTCTAGGGGAAGCTGATCAGTGGAAAACTTTGGGAATGGACTGAAGTGTGGGAAATCTGTAGCTATTGCTGTTAACACCAAAGAGTTTAAGATCAAGGATCAGATGAAGTGGTTTTCCCAAAGAATAAGCGTGTGAAGTTTACAAATAACTATCTGGGTTTGGCTTGCTTGCCTTTGTTGTGGTCATACAAAGTGCTGCACATAGCAAGGCGAGGGAAGCCTTCAAGAAGTAGGCTTCAGAGTTGCTGAATCTACAAGAAGCCTTTAATCCACTCTTCAGGGCTAGCAGATCTAAGCTGCAAAGGCATGGGTCAACACTAGAGGGCAGCAAGAAGACAGAGAAAACTATTTAACTCTTTGCTGCCCTCTAGTAATTGTAAGCTGTTTTAGACCCAGAACTGGTAGCTAGCCCTTCCCTTTGAACATATTCCAAGAAAATAATTTACTTTCACTTACTGGAGCTGTGTTTATTGTTCATTCATTCGTGAAGAAACATATTCACCTTATGCTATCTAAAATCTAGCAGTAGATCCCAATCTCTCTTTTGCTCATTCCTGTTTCAAGGGCTGAGCTGTTAGATTTTGTTGTTGTTTGCTTGGGTATCACAACTTTGTTGCTCCACAGTCCCAATTCACTGAAAGTGAAGCCCTGCCCTGACTAAGGCAGCTTCTCTTCATGCACTCTGGTTCTGGGCCTCATGCCTGTGTAAAAGTGAATGTTAAGGGGAAAAACAAAACAAAACAAAACTCAGAGGCACTCTGTTACACTTTGTTAATAAACCCACAAGCTTGGCCCTAGCCACGGCAAACACTTAAATCAACTCTTATCTTAACAAGTATTACCAGTATATTTGGGTAAATTTTTATCATTGTTGTAACTGGAATGACTTTGGAAGGCTAATTAAAAACTGGAAATAAACCAAGCACCTGCTGCTGAAAGTCATCTCAGATGATCCTATCTCAGATTATGGCCCCATCCAGCCAGAGTTCTCCTCCTCCTCCTCCTCCTCCTCCTACTACTACTACTACTACTGCTACTGCTGCTGCTGCTGCTGCTGCTGCTGCTGCTGCTGCTGCTGCTGCTGCACCTTCACATCCACTTCATTGCTCTTTGCTTGGGAATGTTCTTCCTTTAGTGTCATCTTTCCTATGGATCACAATATAGGACATTCCTAATTTTTGAGATATCTCCTGCTTCTTTCCCTGACTCCTTCGCAATTTCCAGGCCGAGTTCTAAATCTGATAATCCTGTCAGGGCAGCTTTGCCCACAGCCTCTCCAGAATGGCAATCAAATATGGATGTTGCATGTATGAAATAAATATTTGGCGCTGGTAGTGGACTGGGTTGGTTTAACCTATAATTTACCACAGAGGGTGATTATGAGTATTATAAGATATCGTCAACTCCCCCGTGTAGCTTTTATTCTGTGATCGGTATGCATTGTATTGTCCCTGTTTTTATTCTTGTTTTATTTTCACCCCCCCAAAAAAGAGGGAAATAACATAATCGCTTCATAATGTCTTGTTTCTTAGAGTTCAAAGAACCTCCCATTTAAAATTTGCAATATTTTATTTACTAGAATTCTCCCTCTTAGAAGACTCAGCCTATCTTTTAGCATAGGGAGGCAGCTGCCCTAAGAATTAAATATAGGAAAATCACAAAGATTTAAAGAACCAGATCTTATCCTGGGTTTCTGTGATACCCAGCATTAAATAAGAGACAGCTGTTGCCTGATGGAGGGCTTTTTTTCTCTCAGGAAAGTTAGTTGCCCGACTAATGGCCCAGAGGGCAGATTCCAACTTGGCGGTAAGTTGGAATTTTCTACGTGATGCAAGGGGGAAATTATTCAATACATATGTGGAACTGAATGATTATTTCAAGGCTTGAAAATACACACACACACACACACACACACACACACACACACCTTTTAGGAAGAAATGGGTGGGTGTTAATTGTAGGAGATCTATTAAAATGCAGTAATGGTACACAAATTGCTATATACTGAAAAGGAGTGATTTGCGGTTGTGTGCTCCCTTTGGGATTACAGCAATTTTACATTCATTTTCTTTGGCAAGACTTGCTGAACGGAAGATGTTTAGAAGAAATGGGATAGATATATATATAAAGCAATATTAGCAATACTGTATACTGTGGTTTCAAAACAAATGAGAATGAGGAAAGGAAAGGAAAAGAGAAGGAAAGGAACAGAAAGGAAAGGAAGGGAAAGGGAAAGGGAAAGGGGAAGGAAGAAAGGAAAAGAGGAAGGAAGGAAGAAAAGAAAGACAGAATGAAAAGTAAAGTTTTGGAAAATTGTATTACAAACAGAATAATTGCAAAACATTTGGCCATACTGCTGTTCCTTGGTCCATCGTTGAAAAACAAATTACAGTATTCTGATTTGAGCAAACAGTGCATCTCAGCAATTTACTGCTGCACATCAAATGTCAATCACTTTTACGATAATTCTTTCAACCAGCTTCCAACACCAAAAAAATCTGTGTCCATTGGAAGGTTCCAAATGCAAGGAATATGTCAAAAATTCTGGGAAGACTCACTGGTTTGCATGTATGCCTATGATCTTTTGAATTTCATGCACTTCATACAACACTTCGGAGAACAACATGAATGGACACTACACATTTTTTTGATGGCAGAATTGGATGAGAAGGATTCTTATTCTTTGATAGTAATAAAATCTGAAGAACTCTCTTCTTCTCCAGTGTGTGTCGATGGGATCCAGGAAGCGTGGGGTTGACTCTCTATTCGTAGCTCTTAGACAGAGTGTGGGAAAACTGAGGACACGCCTCCCTGTCAATCATCCCCAGTTTGACTCTGTCTATTGCTGCAAATAGACGGTACTAAAACCAGAGGATAGGAGAGCAGAGCTGACACTGAAAAAGACTCATCAAGCTGCAGCTTGGGCGGTTAAAACGGCCTCAGCGGCATCTTTTTTCACAAGAGCAGCCCTCCTTTGGTTGAGACAACTACAAGGGAGGGTGTCGCCTCAGGACATTAGGGTGCATCAAGACTTTAATAAGATTGTGGCGGCCACGGAATACACGGCCGACGCAACACTTCACGCAGCTAAGTTCGGTGCCAGGGCAGTAGCCTCGACCATCACGGCCAGACGTTTATTGTGGTTATGACATTGGCAGGCAGATGCCAAGAAAAAGTGGAAGTTGACGTCTATGCCTTGCAAGGCGAATAAACTCTTCGGCGAAGCTCTGGACCCAGTGTTGGTGGAATCCAGGGACAAGAAGAAGATTTTGCCTAGTCTGTCCCGCAGAGGGGATAGGCGATCTCCTCCTTCCTTTCGAGGCCGGCCTTACCGGTCAAACTATTACAACTCAGGGTATCAACGCCCCTTTGTATCCTTCAATCCTAGACAGGAATACCGTCCTCGCCAAGGATTTAGGGACAAAGACAAAACTCAAGATCAATTTAAACGGCCCTTTCGAGGAGGAGGGGGGAGGGCCTACCGTAGGTCTCAATGACTCCAGGCTGACCGTCCCAATTGGTGGCAGACTGGGGCTATTCTGCGACCGATGGGACGAATCAACGACGGACGGTTGGATAAGGGATACCGTACGGTCAGGCCTAAAATTAGAATTTGTGGTCCCCCCTCCCAGAACGTTTGTCAAGTGTCCAATCGCGACAAAAAGCTCCACAAGAAAGCTCATGGAAGAAGCCATATTACATCTAATTTCTATCACAGCCATAGAAGAGGTTCCACTGGAGTACAGTGGGACAGGATTCTACTCAAGGCTCTTTATTATCCCAAAGACATCTGGGGGCTGGCGAGCCATTTTGAATTTGAAGTTTCTCAACAAATTCCTGAAGTACAGGAGGTTCAAAATGCATTCCCTGGCATCTATTCTCCGGGGAATACAGAAAGGAGATTGCCGCACGTCCATAGACCTGACGGAGGCATACCTTCATATTCCAATTCATCCAGCACACCGTCGCTTCTTGAGATTCTTTTACGCGGGGCACCATTTCCAATACAGAGCCCTTCCCTTCGGCCTAGCCTCTGCACCCAGGACGTTCATCAAGGTCCTAGCGGCGGTGGCAGCATACCTCAGAGCAAAGCCTATAAGACTTCAATGTTACCTCGATGATATTCTCATCCAGTCGTCTTCGCCCCATCAAGCAATACAAGATCTCCAAGTGACTATCCAAACCTTACAAGAGCACGGGTTTTCTGTCAACAGGGTCAAGAGTCATCTTTTGCCCTCCACAAGAATTCTACATCTAGGAGCTGTGATAGACACAGAAGCTCTCAAGGTTTTTCTATCACCAGACCGGGTCACCGACATAGGGGCCCTGGTTTCTCAAGTGAGCGGATCCAAGAGGGTGACATTAGAGACCCTCTCCCAGCTATTGGGGAAATTGATCTCTTGTATAGGGATTGTCCCATGGGCAAGGTTCCACGCCAGGAAACTACAGTGGTTCCTGCTCCCATTTCAGAGAACAGGCAGAGATCTTCGACGACAGCGGGTCAGGATCCCAGACAAGGTTCAAGAGTCGCTCCGGTGGTAGTCATCAGGAGCCTTGATGGTGGGGTGCGAATTCGTCGAGCCCGTACGAGTGACAGTAACGATGGACGCAAGCCTGACAGGCTGAGGAGGCCATTGTCAGTCACTAGTGGCACAGGGAGTTTGGACGTCGGCAGAGCGACGGAACAACATCAACTGGATGGAATTGAGGGTGGTTCGACTGGCATTCAAGGCCTTTACCAAGGTGATCAAAGGCAAGCATGTACTCGTCCTCACGGACAATGTGGCGACAAAGGCGCACATCAATCGCCAAGGGGGCACTCGGTCGAAGATTCTCATGAAGGAAGCTCAATTATTATGTCTCTGGGCAGAGAAGAACCTTTGATCGCTCAAGGCAGATCACATTTCAGGAATCCTCAATGTCCAAGCAGACTGGCTGAGCAGATCCAGGATGGATCAAGCAGAATGGAGATTGGCCCCGGAATTATTCAGACAGCTGTCCGACCGATTCGGTTGGCCAGAAGTGGACCTTTTTGCGACATCGACCAACGCTCAGGTCCCCCGATTCTTTTCCCGTTACCCTTCGAAGGGAGCCGAGGGGGTGGTCGCCCTCAGGTGTCATTGGCCCCGGGGCCTTCTGTATGCCTTCCCACCGATCCCTCTGTTACCAGCAGTCATCAGGAAAATGTTAGAGCAGAGGGCAACATTACTGCTAGTAGCTCCCTATTGGCCCAGACGTCCCTGGTTCGCCGACCTGCTTAGCCTCTTGGTGGCTCGTCCTTGGAGGATTCCACAGGTCAAGATAGAACTCAGCCAGGGACCGGTCAAGCATCCCAATCCCCACTGGCTACAATTGACAGGTTGGTTATTGAGCGCAACCTGCTAAGAGAGGAACGGTTCCCAGAGGGAGTTATTGAGACGATTCTAGCGGCCCGAAGGCCGTCAACTATCAGAATTTACAACGCTATTTGGAAGATTTTTTGTAACTGTTGCAGAGGAGCAGGCCTGGATTATAGGAACTTATCAGTGCCACAGCTGCTCACCTTCTTCAGGAAGGTTTGAATAAGGGCCTCTCACCCAATTCCCTTCGACGCCAGGTGGCTGCCCTGTCATCCATCTTAAGCTGTGGGGGCTCAGCCTCACTGGCTAGCCTCCCTGTCATAAAAAGATTCCTCAGGGGGGCTATCAATCTGCGACCTCCAGTTATCCACCGGTTCCTTTCCTGGGACCTTCAGCTGGTGTTATAGGCCCTTCACTCTCCCCCCTTCGAACCGTTGAGAGCGGTGTCTTTGCAACTGCTAACATACAAGGTGCTTTTCTTAGTGGCGATCACGTCAGCCAGAAGAATATCTGAACTGGCAGCCCTAGCGATGCGGCAAGATTTGTGCATCTTTCACCTTGACAGGGTAGTTCTTAGATTGGATCCAACGTTTGTACCCAAGGTGAATACCATTTTTCATAGGACTCAGGAAATAGTTTTGCCAAATCTTTGCCCTGAGCCTACTCACCCTCGAGAAAGATTATGGCATAAATTGGACGTAAGGAGGGCACTTCACATCTATCTTAAACAGACAGCAGAATTCAGGCGAATGGAAGCGCTGTTTGTGGAGTTTCAAGGCACGTCGAGAGGACAAAGAGCCTCTCCATTGAAAATCGGAAGGTGGCTTAGAGCGGCCATAGCCAGGGCGTATGACAGCAGATCCTTGCCAAGACCACAGGGCATCACGGCTCATTCTACGAGAAGCGCAGCAACTGCGGCTGCGTGGTCAGCACAGGCGGCGGTAGAGGAGATCTGTAGAGCGGCGACTTGGACATCGGTGACACTGTTTATACGTCACTATCGGCTGGATTCCTTCTCATTGGCTGACGCAGTTTTTGGCAGACGAGTGTTGCAGAGCGTCGTATCAGAGCGAATGGACCCGGTCCAGACGGGGGCCCGCCCATCATTACATTAAGCTTGGGTATGTCCCACGCTTCCTGGATCCCATTGGCACACACTGGAGAAGAGGCATTGGTCTTACCTGATATGCTCCTTCTCTGTGTGTGCGATGGGATCCAGGCCCACCGTAAAGACGGCTGGCCCGGGTGAAAACTGAGGACTGTGCGGAACAGATACGTGGCCTTCGCAAAGACATTACCGAACTGGGGATGATTGACAGGGAGGCATGTCCTCAGTTTTCCCACACTCTGTCTAAGAGCTACGAATAGAGAGTCAACCCCACGCTTCCTGGATCCCATTGCCCACATAGAGAAGGAGCATATCAGGTAAGACCAATGCCCCTTTTGGCATATTGGAATAAGTATTGTATTGTCCAGTTTCAGGATTATTTAGAACTTTGGGCTGTATAAGCAATGCATATTTGTTTAAGTTTCTATTTTTAAGAAAACCGATTTAAATGTTAATTAATTTTAGAGAATGTCATGAAGATATAAGTAAAACTAGCTTTATTTAGTATGTAGGAGATGTAGGTTTTTGTGGGCCTTTGCTTTCTTGTTTTCTTTCTCTGTAATAAAATAAATACATTGGGGGTACTCTATTAAATTTAATATATTTAGTTTTAATTACGTAACAAACACACCTTTATACAGGTAATCCTTGATTTATGACCACAATTGGGAACAGAATTTCCATTGCTAAACAAGGCAGTTCTTAAATGCATTGTACCTGATTTTACGACTTTTTTTGCCACATTTGTTAACCGAATCGTTGTAGTTCTTAAGTGAATCACATGGTTGTTAAGCAGCTTTTCCCATTGACTTTGCTTGTCGGAATCCAGCGGGCAAGGTCACTCATGACCCAAGGATGCTACAATTGTTGTAAATATATGCTGGTTGCCAAGCAACCAACTTTGGACCACATGACTGTGGGGATGCTGACTGGGGTTGTGAATCGTAAGTCATAAGTCATTTTTTCAATGCTGTTGTAACTTTGAACAGTCATTAAAAGGACGGATGTAAGTCGACTATCTACAGTGACACTTGGCTGATCTCCTCCCTGTCCTGTTCTCATGACAAAGGATTTTTTTTACAAAGGATTGTTAAACAAATGTGGCTAACAGCCTGAAAAAAAATTATGCAAACTTGACTTTCAGTGTTCTTATTCTTTCTGACTTCTCTTCTAAGCATTCTATTTTCTTCTAAGAGATGATATATTGAAATAAAATGTTCAAAAGTATTATCTTCAGTAAATATGAAAAGGCCTTTGTATTCAGATCAGCTCCTTACCTAATAATGATATTGAAGTGTTTACCATTGCCTTCTTGGGATACTTTTTAACTTCCTAGCTTAGTCTACTACAAGCCTCTACTACAAGCCTGAGATTTCCTTGTGGTGTTCCTTCCCATCACTAAAAGGACTGACTCTCTTCAGTAGTTCTTTTCAAATCTTGTTACACTCAACTAGGTACTGCCACCCACTCTAATGTTGTACAGGAGAACAATTAAGAAACAATGCTTAGTTCTGGAATGAACTGCCCCCTGTGCTGCGGATGCTCCCTGATATAAGAGTCTTCCGCAGGGAGCTAAAGGCTTGGCTCTTCCGGCAGGCCGGCCTGGGGTAACCTAGGATTTTAGTTAGGGTTTTAAAATAAAAGGGGATTTAGATTAGGGTTAGTATTTTAAAATAATTTATTGTATTGTTTTGCTGTTTTTACCCTGCTGTGAACCACCCCGAGTCCTCGGAGATGGGGCGGTATATAAATTTGACTAATAAATAAATAAATAAATAAATTAGACATGATTTACTCATTAGAAAAAGGAAAAATAGAATAAACCACAATATTGGGTAGGAAGAAATGCTTAAATGCTTTTCTATGTTACCAGAAAAAGGCAAAAACCCCGCAAGCAGAAAAAAAGGCAGACTTGGAGAAAATCTTTCTCTTTGATGTGTAAATTGTGCTTGTTTTTTCTGCAATCTGTTTTTCTGAAGCATCCTGAAGTGGGACAGTCCATTTTAGCATTTATTAATGTTTATTTCTTTATCTGTTGCTAGTGTAAATCAGAGCTTATAGCCAGATTAGATGTTTAGTTATAACTCAGGACTCCAAGAAACCTCTGAAAAAAACGGAAGTGAATAAGTCGTATCAATCACTTTTCTTGATGCCTAGCAGGCTCCAGGCAATATTTGAATTATTTTAGAGTCTTTTAAATATTTTTTTTTCAAAAATATCCCAGGAAACCCGTATTTTTCTGAAGCAAAGCACCAGTCTTTAGCATCATCATTACTTATGTCTCCTGGACCTACGTACCTCTTTAGGCATGATTGGAAACAGAAAATGGTAATTGGCTGCAGCCTCATGCTTTGTTTAAAAATGGGCCTCCTTGCCCAGAAACAAACGTCAAAGAGACAGAGAGTAGGTTACAGTAGGTTATGTATTTTTTTGTTGTTGTTGAAAGGGCATTTTGTGACATAGCATCCATTTTTTTAAATTAGCACTCCCACCTCCCCACGCTTATCAAAGCTATTTTTTAAGAATACCCACAACATGCTCTCCGAATTCCCCATCTCTTTACCAGTCCCAAGAGGCTGTGCAGAACTGAGAGCAGAATGGGCCCATTATTATTTTTTTCTTACATCCCCATCCATCTAACCAAGAGTTTCAGACATATTTGCTGAGGTAAGAACAAAATATGGTTTTAAAGGAGGGGAGAACGGTGTTTGTGCTTGTTTGCAGAAAGGCTTAAGGGATCTTCCCAAACCTGTCACCTCCAAATTGCAAGTTTTCCAGGTAGCTTTTGAGACGTATGACAAACACCTGAATTCCTAGCCCTAGGTCCCTAGAGACATCTGTTTCAACCTCAGAAGGTCTTATCTTAGGATGCACATTTCAACCAGCAGGAGAATGTATCCTGATTTCAGGAGACACCAATATAAACTTGGTGTGTGTGTGTGTGTGTGTGTGTGTGTGTGTGTGATTTGTGTGCACACACTTTGTACCTAGATATTTAGACAGCTTGCCTGGGTTTGCTAATGTAACTGTTCAGTGAATTCTACAAAGACTCAATGCCTGCAGGAAGCTTCCAGGATCATAGAGTGAGAGCTAATGAAATATCTTTCTTTTCCTGCTTTTCTGCATGTTTCCTGATCTTTGATGGGATGTATACATGGGAGTATCTTGACACAAGCTGCTGATGTACGAAGCGTGCATTAGCTGATCACCGGGCACTGAAATGGCAAGTCAAGATTGACAAGCTTGCTAGGGTGGCTGAAAACCAAAATGAATTATGAGGAATTCATTGCATAACAATATCCCCTTGTAAACAAGCTCTTCTCCTGTTGAGTGGCGATGACATCCAGGAATGGGTTAACTCTTCTGCTTCCTAGTTCAGACAGAGCAGTTGCAAA